>PISX010001881.1:0-179406 GCA_004024625.1 Mellivora capensis | reverse complement strand
AAATAAAAAAAAAAAAAGAAAGTTGAAATTGAAATTTGAAATTGAAAGTTGAAATTTTGAAATTGACAATGTGGAGTGTATTTACGCCACAAAAATTAGCAAATGCCAAAAATCGGGACTTTTTTTTTCCCTTTCCCCCAGACAGCTGGTTGTTAAATATTTACTAGCACACCACTGGCTTGACTCCATTCCTGGGAACTACTAAACTAATTACAAGGCTAGAGAAATAGCATGGATGAACCTCACAGACATGATTCTGAGTGAAAGAAGCCAGACGCAGAAGATGACATATGGTATGATTCCACTTACGTGAAGTTCTAGAGCAAACTAATCCATGGTGAAAACTAGCAGGACTGAGTTACCTCTGGTGGGGGCGGGCATGAAAGAGCATGAAGAATTTTCTGAGTGATTAAAATATTCCGTATCTTAAGGTGGCTCTGGGTGGCCAGGTATATGCCGTTAATCAAGTACCCATCAAATTATATGATTAATATCTGTGCAGTTCATTTTATGTCGGTTTACCCCAAAGGGGGGAAAAATGACAAACAAATATTAAACCCTACTTAATAGGTTTGCTTTGTACAATTGTAAGGGCTCACCATTTTGAAACTATTTGTGTATTTTAGTTTTGAGTCAATGAGCAAATACATTGAGGATAATGAGAGTCAGTTTTCTCACTGTTGGAGGGAAAAAGGTCCTCAGGTAGGGATCTCAGGATAGAATGAAGACTGTGATAAAAAGAATTTGACTGTATCACAAAAATACGAACCTACCTCGTACTCCTGCAGGGGGTACACCAGAAGAGGGCAGGAGAGGAGGCCCCGATGATAAGTGACTTAAGAAATGATTAGATTCTCTAAGACGAAAGGCAACAGGAGCTGCACATAAGCACCGGAGCCCCGGGGGCCAGATTGGCCATTCAGATCCTGGTACACAGGTGTACTGGGAGGGAGCAATTTGGCATCCGGTGATGTGTGGTGGGAGCGAGGTCTCTCACTGTGGGGGTGGGAATTTACAGGTAAGCAAGGGAACGACCCACGTGGTAATGGATTAGAGTTGGAGACATGGGTATGAACGCATGAAGATACAGAAGTACCTGTAGACGTGTGTATATATTGAGGTTAGCGTACACTTATATTTCTTTGTTCTGTCAACTGAGAAGGCCTGGAAGTAGTGGTAGCCCAGTAGCAAAAAATACACCCCATGCCAAGATCTTGGTTCCTAAAACAATCCTTCAGTAAAAGAAAATGGGGCAAATGATTAACTCTGGGACTGGGGCAGATAAAATACGGGACAAGCCTGGAGGATCTTGTAGTGTCAAAGAGTAATGAAACACAAAAAACAAACAAACAAACAAACAAACAAACAGAACCCCATTGCTACGAGTGTGTCCAAGAAGCCGTCTAAAAAGAGTTCCCAGTGGCTGAAGCTGGACAAATTTGAGCAACAAAGAGACCAATACCGAATTAGAACCCAAAGCATAAAATAAATATCCGTGAGTCCACACTGATATAAGTAAGTTCTTGGGGAAGAAGAGACAAGTCTCCACTGTAGGAGAATTCCAACTAATTCATGCAGACCCTGGACCCAAAGGATATGGTAGATAATTCCCACACCTTAAGCGTGGGCTGCACACAGTCGTGTCCTTCCAAAGAGTGGAGTGATGGAAAGGAGGAAAAAGAGGAGCTTTACAGTACAGACGATCAAGGTCAACATCAACAGCAAGAAGTCATGCCGAGGGACTCCTGGGTGGCTCAGTTGGTTAAGCGGCTGCCTTCGGCTCAGGTCATGATCCCGGCGTCCTGGGATCGAGTCCCACATCGGGCTCCTTGCTTGGCAGGGAGCCTGCTTCTCCCTCTGCCTCTGCCTGCCACTCTGTCTGCCTGTGCTTGCTCGCTCTCCCTCTCTCTCTGACAAATAAATAAATTAAAAAAAAAAAAGAAGTCATGCCGACAGTATACCTGTACCCTGGATACGACATGATGGGAAAGGTACTTCACCTTTGTGGTCCTCCTCCCTGAAACCCATACCCCCCAGTCTAATCATGAAAAAAACACCAGAGAAATTCCCTTTGAGGGACATTCTACAAAAACATGTGGCCAGTACTTCTCAAAATTGTCAAGGTCATTAGAAACCAGAAAAGCCAGAGTCACTGTCATGGAGGAAGAGCCTAAAAAGTCACGAGGACTACAAATGGCATGTGGTACCCCGGGTAGGATCTTGGGACAGAAGGGGCATCTTAGGTAAAAACCAAGGGAATAAAATAAAGCAGGGCTTCTGGTGAGTAACAGTGGACCAATACTGGTTCATTAAGTGTAACCACATACGCCTACTGCACTGACGCAAGATGTTAACAATAGGGGAATCGGTGTGGGATCCATGGAAATCCCGTGTACTCTCTGTGACTCAATAACCACAATTTTTTCTGTACAACCGAAATCATTCTAAACAAGAAAATCTCCTAAGAAAAACAAAAGCCCTCAGCAACCGATGGCTGGCCATCAGGGGCTTGGGAGTGCAGAGGAGAGTGTGGCCCAGATGTGCAGCTAGGAGCCACTGGGATGGTCCTAGCGTGCCCCTCTGGGATGTTTTGAAAGTTCCCCTCTGTCCCAGTGGTCCTTTCTTTTTACACTGCACTCCTTCCAATCTGCCAGCGGAATGTGGGCTCTGATTAGAAACTGCAGTGGCCTCAGGGGGATGGGAAGTTAGAGCAAAGCCCCCAAACCAGCAGAGGCAAAACCTGGGGTGCCTCCTTCCATGAATTTTGCAGACCCAACGGGTGTGGCAGCCTGCCTGTGTGCGGGGAGACAGTCTTATTCCAGGGAGACGCAATGATGCGGCCATTCCCTGGGCTGTTTTCTTTGGGCTTCGTGCAGATCTAATTTGCATGAACCAAGAGGTTCTGTTTTGAGAGTTTCATTGCATTTCCCCCTGACGATGCGGTCCGGAAAGCTCGGCCAAAAAAAGTGCTCCAACTACACAACTGAGGGAAGCGCCTCCTCTCTGCAGCTCCTCTGCAGGCTTGCCACTGTTGGTGGAACTGGAACATCTGAACACGAGCTAAAGGTGCTGATGTCTTAATTTCTGGATGAATCCCGAAGGAACAAGGCTTTGCACTGACTGCACAGGTAGCCAGGAGCATAGACTGCTCTGCTCATATCTGTCTGGTGTGCTTTGGTCAAGACTGCCTGAATGGGTGGTTCACTGACCTCAACCTGGTCATTACACTTCAAAGTAGTCGCGTCCAGCCCAAGGTCAAGTCCATGCTCTGGGGTACCAGCCACAAATGGTCACTGACCAATACTATTTGAGAATGGCCTAGTCTTCCTGATTTTTCCAGTATCCCTCTTGAATTTTAAAATTGGGAGCCTGTTGTCTTATTGCCAGAAGGAACGGTATGTGACAGCAATTAATATAGATTGATGGCTCCATCCCTTTTCCATATTAGCTTTGGGAGAAACACTATTGGGTGATGTGTTGGGCCTCCATCAGACCAGCATAAAACCAGAGTAATTAACATGGAAACATAACTCGACCAAACAACATTAGAACATTCTGTCTTGCCCATGAAGGATTCCCTTCACCAACAGAACTGGAGAGACGGGCGTTGGAAAAAAGTTTTTCTCTGACTTTTTGTCTAGCCCTTCACTGTAAGCGGGTATCATCAGTAAAACTTCATTCCTAACTGACCGCGAGGCTCAGGGCTTTTGTATACTCGTAAATACACCCAGAAGAGTTGATAAGGGGTGCCTGGCTCTATACATATTGATCTACCATTGGGATTTACTGCTGCCTAGAAAGTTCTACCCAATTTCAGCTTCTGCACTGTACCCAGCAGAAGCAATGATAAATATCAGTGTGCCATTGGGGCTGTCACTCGGGAGAGTGGCATGAATGATGATAAAACACAAACACAAATTCCGGAAAAACTTGGATTGGCTTTCCTGTCAACCTACTGAAATGCGAGATGGGAAACTATTGATAGAAAGCACCAAAAACTATTGATAGAAAGTCCCTGACAAAATGTTACATAACGAAGATGGTGCTGTGCAGAAGGCATGTTTCGCCGTCTCTGGAAAAACAGGAATACGTCCTCTGGAGAAACCTGTTTTCTTTTTTTAGAAAAGACTTTAGCGGGGCACCTGGGTGGCTCAGTGGGTTAAGCCTCTGCCTTCAGCTCAGGTCATGATCTCAGGGTCCTGGGATGGAGCCCCATGTTGGGCTCTCTGCTCAGCAGGGAGCCTATTTTCCCCTCTCTCTCTCTGGCTGCCTCTCTGTCTGTGATCTCTCTCTCTCTCTGTCAAATAAATAAATAAAATCTTAAGAAAAAAGAAAAAAGAAAAGACTTTTGTATTTTCCTTCTAAGGGAAACAAAAGCAGAGAGAGAATGGAAACATGGTGAGTTGAGACAGGTTAGGAACCCATCAGAAGTTGCAAAGTTATGTTTCAAAAAAATTCTCTGACCACTGTGCCTTCCTCCCTACTCAAGAGAAATGACTTCAGTTAGGCTTTGGGAAAGCATTTTGGGCTGTTTTGACTTGAGTACTTGTTTTCCCTGTGGTCTGATAAAGCCAGTGACACCGAATTGACTTCAAGGAAGCTAATGGGCGATGTAAGTGACAAAGTCAAAGACCGTTGGAGATGTGGTACCGAAGCCCTCACTGTATTAAATTAGCTAATACATATATGTAAAGGAGCAGTGCCTAGAACATAGTAAGTGCTCGATAAACAGTGGTTCTTGTAATAAACACTGTCAATGTCCTGCCCCATGTTCCCTTGGCCAACCTCTGAGCTGGCTTGCCTCTGAGTTCCTGGGCACATCCCCAGGTTTCTGTCTTGAGTGCTGGCCTTCCTTGGTTTCTATGCCCCAGGGTTTTCAGGCACCACCCCCCCCTTGCCCCCATCACCCAGAGCTCATTCACTTCTTGGCAGGAGAGCCCAGAAAGGCCAGGGGATTTAAGAGTCCCAGGAAAAACCCTCAACCACTAAAAAATGGGATTGGTGTTTAAGTACCCAGCTTCCTTGCCCTGAGGTGGAACGATTCTGAGGCCTGTTCTCCAACATTCCTCAGAGGGTCCTCGGCAGGCAGGATCGAGCTCTAGCTGCCCATGGCAGAAGCCCAGTCATGAAAGCCCCCTTTTCCTGTCTTCTCTCCTTTTCCCCACCCTCTCAGTTGTGCTGCCTGGGATCCCCTTTCTAAGCAAACTGCCTGAACTGTCCATCCGTTCTCAGAGTCTAGTTTTTCCGGGCAGCCAGAACTAAACAAAGTCTGGTTGGCCCTCCCCGCTGAGGAGCCTGGGAAGCAGAGCCGTGCAAGGTCATGACACGAAATTCATTATTGGCGCCTCCACAATGATCTGGTCATGGGAGTACAAATGGATGCATGTTGATTTGGGAAGTTACAGAAAATGACCACAAATTGCCAGAGCAGTAAGGAACAGGCTTTGGGGATAGGGCTTGGAGCCAGAAACCAAAGAAAAAGGCCCATGTCTACTGAAACGTAAGAAATGATGGCTACATTGTAACACGTTAGCAACTCCTTTGCTCCTGGGCCACAAACTTCGTAATTTCCATCATGTTCCAACATGGACAGCAAAAACACGTACAGTGGGTATCACAGTGGCCTGCAAAACTGCATTTGCTGCGCGAAAAAAAAAATAAACAAGTTAAAAAAAAAGCTGTTCAAGGCTTTTAGTTCAGTATAAATTCATTCCTCTAAAGGAAAATGCCATCCTAAACATTTTTTACTTGCAAAACAATCTTCAAGCTATAGAGCAATTTATTTCACATGACATTTACAGAAAATCAACAGAAGTAGCTTTTATAACATGTGGATCCACAAATCACACCTCCTCACTGCGGTTATGCATTGCAATCTCTTGAGGTCTCCTTTGGTGCTGCCCCGGGGAGAAGGCCTTTAGAGATGATTGGTTCTGTTCACATAAGTATCCTTCCCTCAAAGGAAAATTTATATGATTCCCTACCCGGGCACCGCTGCTTTCTCCATTCCCAGGCCCACAAAGACAGTCATTGACAAGGATTGCTGCCTTGTGCCAACATTTCGTATGGTGCTTTATTTGAAACAAACAAACATTTGAAAAGGAAATTTAAAAAAAAAAGGCAAACTGAACAATTATAACAAAATCCAGTAAGATGTGGTGACAGTCTTAGCGCCCAGCCTCAGCATGTCGTTATTCCAAGTGACGTTTCTTCCCTTCCCATTCACTCCTTTCAGTCCTTGGAGGGTGGATGTCCTAAGGCCAGCTGAGCTCAGGGGTGGAGTGGGCTCTCGCCCGGGGATGCGAGACCACAATGTCTACTCTGTAGCCGTGGTTATTGCTAGTTACCATTTAATGCTGGTCAACAGAAGACAGATGGTAAGCAATTACTTTCTGAAGACTTGTTCAGAAATAATCAGTATATTTAAAATTTTAATCTATTATGGATTTTTTTCCCTAATTAGGCCTAGATCCTCCATCAGAAGGATTTACAGGTTCCGAGCAAGGACACGAGAGTGGCAAAACAAAGGTACATTAAAATATAAAGCTGGGCAAGCTTTCAAATGAATAAGGTGGTATCAGAAGGCAGAGGAGGGGCTGTCCAGGGGATGCAGGAGACCACAGTGTTTGGCTGTGATCTGCGTAGTTTGTGGACAGTAACCATCACATCGGGATAATGGTCAGGGAGAAAGCGAGCCCCCATCTTGGTCTGCTCGGGCTGTTATAACAAGGTAGAGTGCACTGGGGGGATTAAACAACAGACATTTCTTTCTCACAGTTCTGGAGGCTGGGAAGTCCAAGGTCGAGGTGCTGGCCTGTTCTCATCCCATTGGGGGCCCTCTTCCTGGCTTGCCGATGGTTGTCTTGTTTCATTTTCATATGATGGAGAAAGGGCTCTCGTCTCTTCCTCTTCCTCTAAGGGCACCGATGTCACCATGAGGGCTCCACCCCCACAGCTTCCTCTAGACCTAATGATCTCCCAAAGGCCCCACCTCCAAATACCATCGTGTTAGGGGTTTGGGCTTCAACATGTGGACTAGGCGAGACACAAACATCCAGTCTTTAACACCCGCAAAGACAGATCTTTGTTGAGTGTTCATTAGCCAAAAGCAGACAAGGGTCTTGCCAGATTCCCTCCCCTCAGCTCACCTCTCTGGTGCTGTGAACAGCCTTGAGCACACAAAGCCACTCTGTGCGAGTGAACCCAACCTGCTTCCTATTCCTCTGGAAGAATGGCATGGAAACTTCCAAACTCAAGTTACAAGACAAAAAGAAGTGTTTATTGATAACCACAGTGGCCTTCTTAGGAGGGTGGGCCTCACTGAACCTGAACCAGAGCTGCTCTTGCAGCTTCTTGCTTTTCTTTTATTATAGTAAAATTCACATAAAATTCTCCATTTTAAACTTGGGCTTCTTCATCATTTTTGTGCCATGCATCCCACTGGCAGTCTAGTAAAATCCATGGACCCCTTCTTAGAACCATGCTGTTAAATACCAGAAATAAAATATACTTGACCCTTAAACAATGTAGGGGTTGGGACACCAACTCCCCAGGCAGTGGAAAATCCATGTACAACTTTTGACTCTCCAAAAACTTAACTACAAAGAGCCTACTGTTGACCGGACACCCCTCTGATAGCATAAGCAATCGAGGAACACCTGTCTTGTATTTTATTTAATTATTTTATTATTTTATTTAATTATATTTATATGTAAATTATATATCTGAATTCTTACAATAAAGTCAGCTAGAGAAGAGAAATGTTAGAAGAGAAAATACATTTCCAGTCCTGCACTTTATTTTGTTTAAAAAAAAAAAAAAGTCTGTGGATAAGTGGGTCCACACAGTTCAAACCTGGGTTGTTCAAGGATTAACTCTACATAGACTCTCAAAGAAAGCCAATTCCTTTGGAATTTTGTCATCAAATGTTTGAGGATCAAATGTGCCAAACAGCAATATATGTTTTTCTTAATGAATGCATTCCTAGCAAGAGCTAGCTGGCATAAGTAAAAACTGGTAGAATTTTGCTTGATGGCAATGGACTCAGGTACCAATTCATAACAGAAGCAAATGCTAAATGTTAGCTAGAAGGTTGTGAAAGTAAAGAAGTAACATTTTTTCTGTCTGTGCTCACCAGTAGGGCAAAAGTTGGAGGCCTTGGGCTCCTGGGGAAGTTCTGGAGAGGACTTTGGACTTCAGCTGCACATGGAGCTTGAGTTGGCCTAGACCCCCAAGGAACAGTGGATGCCAGCTGAAATCCAGGTATGCTTGGTTTCTATAGAATAGGCAGAAGTACACTGAAGTCACTGCCAACCCCACTCTCTATCACTCTGACTACCATTTGCTTGCCATCCCCTGTCACCGTATTGCAGACATGCCTGTGGTCAAGAAAGATGGAACCCCGGGGCGCCTGGGTGGCTCAGTGGCTTAAAGCCAGGGTCCTGGGATCGAGCCCCGCATCGGGCTCTCTGCTCAGCGGGGAGCTTGCTTCCCCCTCTCTCTCTGCCTGCTTCTCTGCCTACTTGTGATCTCTGTCTGTCAAATAAATAAATAAAAAATCTTAAAAAAAAAAAAAAGAAAGATGGAACCCCACGAGTGCAGCATTGGCATGGGTTGGAGAGCCCGAGTGAAGTCCTGTGGGGTAGTGGGCAAGTTCTTGAACTCTGGTTCTGCTACTGACCTTGGGCAAACCCCTTCACCCCTGCAAGCAACAATCCCCTCCTACATTAAGTGAAGAAATCAGCTATCCACAATTCATGTGGCTTGCATGAGGGCTCAGTGCAATAAGCTGTGTAAAATTTCTAGCGTGGTTTGTGATATGTGAACAATGTAACTATCATCATCATTATTATTGCTATTATTATATCAAGCTTCTCTTTATAAGAGAGGTCAGTCCTAGTTTTTTTTTAAATTTTAGTGAAAAACGAAGACAATTTTTGCATAAACGTTTTAAATGCTCACAATAACATCTCTTCTAGTCCTTATTCATATCCGCTCCCACCATTTCACTTGACTTTCTCCTCTTTGCCATCCTTTGGGATGATACCAGATTAATTTTTTTTCAGAGGATGAAAAATTTCTTGAGAAAGTATCCTCACCCTTTGCCCTCTACTTGCTACCACTGTAAACACACACACACACACTCTCTCTCTCTTTCTCTCTCTCTCTCTCTCTCATTCCTCTCTTTTATCCTGCAGTAAGAGAATCAAATCCAGGCCTCCTGCCTGGAACTGCAGAACATTACCATCAGGCTGGTCCATTAAATATCATTTGAAAGTCAATTTTATCCCAGAGTGGTAAGTAGTATGCGTGCTTATGTCTTCATCTACCTTAATTAGGAAAAGCAATTTGCTGCACATTTCTTAAAAAAAGAAAAAAAAAGCTGATCAAATTTGAGCTCCTGATAGATTGAAACACAGCGTATGTTGTGGTGGTGGTACAAAGATGTGAAACCACTTCCCACATCTAAATTATGGCTTGGTCTAAAAACAGTCCAGCCTTATGACTCGCATGTTTCCTAAGTAACTTGTACAATTGCCCGTAATTATGGAAATAGGGGCTGTCTCCTGAAAGGCAGCCCCTCCTCATTTTGTTTCTCGACCCAGAATAGAAAACTCCATTTTGAGTCTATCACTGGAGATGTTTCCATCCCATCATATTTTCTGTGATTCTGTACCATTAACAATCTCAAGACCATTTTCGCACATCTCCTTTTGCCAAAATGGTTGGAGTGTCTGAGAAAGTACAGCTCCGTTGAATGTAGGTGTCTGCTTTTCTAATTTCTTTTAACTAGGCCAGACCAATTTTAACTCCCATGGGTGCCTCTGAATTGAGTCCTCCTGAGACACTGGTGGGGTGCCAGTGGCAACTGCGCTGGCCCTCAGATGCCCTGGGGGTGTCCGGTGGGCTGCAGAGGTAAGCCCCTTTGGAAGTCATTGTGTATGAGGGACTAAGGAGGCTCTTGAGAGTCCCTAAGAGAAGGATGAGCCAAGGCTAAGGAGCTTGACCCAGTAAGAGAGCTCTGCACTTTAGAAGAAGGTGTGATAGTGCGTATCTGTCCTGTGGTCTGTGGCCCTCAAAGCTGACTCCTGTGTACCTGTAAACTCGGGTCTGGGTCTTGGTAAGACATGAGCTGTCATTCTTTCTCACCACCACCCTCCCCCATGCCCTATTATTCCATTTGCCATACAGCAGCCAGACAACCATTTTCAAATCATATATCGGATCATGCCCTCTTCTGCTTGAAAACCTTCCGTGGCTTTCCACCCTGCAGAGTGGTAAATAAAACTCTCCTTCTGAGAGCCTGCAGGATCCTACCCAAGCAGCTTCTGCCTGCTTCTCCCATCTCATTTTGTAATTCTCTTCCCTTTGTTTATTTCAGCCACATGGCCTTCTTTCTCATCCTGAGCCCGGTCCAGTCTCGCACAGCTGCCTTGATATCTGCTGTTCCTCTGTCCTCAACACTGTTCCCTGGAAGACATCTTGTCATCCTCTCACTCTCAATTTAATTTACCTCCTTAAATCATCCTTTCCTGACCTCCCCTGTCTAAAGTGGATACCCTTCTCATGCCTCATAAAACTCTCTCACATCCCCCTTCTTATTTTATTCCTAGCCCTTATCCCAGGCTGACATGATCTTATTTGGTTGCTAGTTTATTGTCTCTTCCCTCTTAAGGACAGGGTTTGTCTTAGTTTGCTTGCCTTTCAAAGGCAGGGTCTGAGACAAGTGTTTGGTGCAGGTACTTTATTTTGGAAGACAGACCTCTTCCAAATATTGTAGTAATAAAAAGGTTTAATATAGGAATCAGAACTTGCACAAATATAAGTAGATGTAAGGGAATGAAGATCAGGAAGACTGAGGCTACAAGGTCAAGGAAACACTGTTGATCTCAGCCTGGAGTAAAGCACTGTAATGGCTGGTTCTTAAAAGTTTTCTGGGGAATTGTATCATACTTGGCTCCTATAAATTCCTGTAAGTAATAGCCTCTTCTCATTTCTTCCTTTCCAATCTCACTTAGGTTCTTCTTATTGGCAAATTCTAACCTGTGCCCAGGCAGGAAAAATGGGTTGAAACCTATGTGGAACTGTTCACTGTAGCCATGGCTGGGATCAGCAATGAAGCTGAATGGATAAAAGGTACCTGACACTGGAAAGTTCCCTGTCTTTTTATTTCTCTGTCCCAGACCCTGGAATATGCCTAGTACATCAAAGGTACTCAATAAGTGCTTCCTGAGCGACTGCTTTGCAAAAGGGCTATAAGGAAAAACTAACAGAGTTGTGACACTCAATTTGGGAACCCAGCAGCACACAAACCACATTGTTATGGGAGCTGACTAGTAGAGGATACTTAAAAAATCTGAGTGCATTCTCTATCGATTGGTCAGGACAGCTGGGCTCTGCCAGCATCTCAGGTTTTCAGGGTTTAATGGGGGTGCTCAGTGGGAGGTAATAGAAAAACAATATGGAGGAGTGGATAGACACTGGGATATCTGAGCAAAGCTTTCCAGGAGCACATGTGAGACACCCTGGGACCTCCTAGAACTACTATAGATAAGGGCAGGACTGAGTGAAACCTTTGCTATTATTTGCGATATAAATCCATTAGTACCACTGATTTGGCTGCGGGGAACTCACATAACAATATCTGTAAGAAAACGTGTCATGAACAAAGCACCCAAGGATGAGGCACATCGCTTAAACATTCAGAAACTCCTAGAATAGGTTGGATACCCATGGGATTCCATTAGCCAGTGAGAAATTGTACTGGCCAGGAGGAGGAAGGAGGATATGAATTTGTTTTAATAGTGTCATTCCTGTGTCTGTTGATAGTGTGGCCATGGAAGTCAGCATGAGTCCATAGGCCTAGGGACTGGAGGAAATTAAGTGGTGGAGAGATGAATTAGAATTCAAATCAAACAAGCAAACCAAAGCATGGGTGGTGTACGGGGCAGTGCATTAAAAACCCCTATACCTCTACTCAGTCAGTATGAGCCTCCTGAGGTCTGGGGATTAGCTGATGAGATAGACGAGTGCTGGTCCATGAATTCAATAATGGAAATAGTTGCTGTTCCAGAAGGCAATCAGATAAGATTTTTTTAATAAACATCTATGTAGCATACAGGTGGTCTAATTCTCAGCTTTTATTTGAGTCTTTCTGGGCATGAAGACTGGTCTTCATGGCTTTGAATAGGCTGCTTTTATGTTCATTCATTCAACCAATATTTATTGAGATCTTACTACGTGCTGAGAAATGAACTAAGCGCTAGGGATGTAAGCCAACAAAATGAAACACATTACACATTTATCCAAAAGAAATGAAAGGGTACATCCTACACAAAGACCAGTATGCAAATGATCACTGTGGCTTTATCCATAATGGACAAAAATGACCCAAAGGTCCATCACAATTGGAGAACGGATCAACGAGGACTCCATATGAGGAGTGCTACTCAGCAATAAAAAGGAACAAACTATTGATACCTGCAACCATATGGGTGAATCTCAGGAGGTCTGATGCTAAGAGAAAGGAGGTGGTCACAAAAGGCTACATCCTGTATGATGTCATTTACAGCATATCATTCTGGAAGAGGCATATTCTAGGCACAGAAAGCAGATCGGTGGCTGCCAGCATCTGTAGGGCTCTGACTGCAAAGGGGCACAAAGAGACTTTGCGGGGTATTGGAATGTTTTATGTCTTCATTGTAGTGGTGGCTCTCTGATTGAATACATTTGTTAAATTCATTGAGTTCTACCCTTGAAAAGGCTAGATATTACTAAATTGTACCTTTAAAAACTTGACTTTAAAAAACAACGAAAGCTCAGGGGTGCCTGGGTGGCCCAGTCGGTTAAGCATCTGCCTTTGGCTCAGGTCATGATCTCAGGGTCCTGGGATCAAGCCCTGTGTTGGGCTCTCTGCTTGGTGGGGAGCCTGCTTCTCTCTCTCCCTGTGTCCCTGCCCCACTTGTGCTCTCTCTCTCAAATAAGTAAATAAAAATTTAAAACATAACGAAAACAAAAAACAAAAAACCTCAGCTCATATCCTAGTGGGGCAGCAGATATTAATGAATACATTTAGAAGATGGTGCCCTACAACATTTTCTGTCAGCCCTCCTCTGATTTCACCTGCTGTTCCAGGGGACAGTTCCCTGAAAACTCA
The DNA here is from genome assembly GCA_004024625.1 of Mellivora capensis. Classification (NCBI taxonomy): domain Eukaryota; kingdom Metazoa; phylum Chordata; class Mammalia; order Carnivora; family Mustelidae; genus Mellivora; species Mellivora capensis. The sequence goes on along the minus strand of PISX010001881.1, from coordinate 166,250 downwards.
CATTCCTCCCATGTCACAGCCTCTCTTCTCAAATGTGCACTTCACGTTTTCTTTTCTTTTCTTTCTTTCTTTCTTTCTTTCTTTCTTTCTTTCTTTCTTTCTTTCTTTCTTTCTTTCTTTTTCTTTCTTTCTTTCTTTCTTTTTTTCTTTCTTTTTTACTTTCTTCTTTTCTTCTCTGGAGTTTCTCCAATACCTTGGGATTGTTCAGCCCTCAAGCAAGTCCCCTGGCTGTGTGGGGGAGTTAACGCTCAGGGGTAAACTCAGTGCTTTGGGCCAAAAATTCTGGGAGGCACTCTGTGGGTCCCAGTGAAACTGAACACAAATGACCCCAGCTCACAGAGGCCTGAGTGACAACCTTGATAAAGCACTTTTACATTGACCTTTCCTTCTCTTCCATGTCTTGCTGTCCCTATCATCTCACTCCTACTTCATGGGATTGCCTCCCAAATAAACTACTTGTGCTGGAGCTCTGCTTTTGAGGGAACCAATGTAAGACAGAATATAATGTCAGATGATATGAAGCAAGATAAATCAAATCGAGGGATGAGGAGACAGGAATCCTATTGCAGATAAGGTTAGGAGAGAGTTCTATGATGTGGGGACCTCTGAGCAGACATCTGAACCCAACAAGGGAATGAGCTATATGACTATTTAGGGGAAGAGAATTTGGGCCTGGGGAAACAGTAAGCCTAAATATGGAATATTCTAGAAAAGGCAAGGAGTTCACTGTAGCTGGAGCTAAGTGTACAAAAGATGAGGGCCTAGAGGTAGTAGGGAAGGCCATGTAGGATCATGTAAGCTGCATAGAGGACTGTGGGTTTCATTCTAAGTGAGCTAAGACACCACTGGAAAATTTTGAGTAGAGCAATGAAACGATCTGAATTATGTGTTTAAAAGGACAACTCTGGCTTTATGCTGAGATGAGACTGTAAGGGCCAATGGCGGAAATAGGGAGAACAACTGGGAGCCTTTTGCAGCCAGACAACTAAAAAAAATGATGGCAGATGGATTTCTTATGGTAGTGGTGATTTCTGTTGAGGAGTGGTTGGGTTCTGGATATATTTTGCAGGTATAACTAACAGGATTTACAGCTGGATTGAATGTGGGGTTGACACCAAGAATTTTGTCCTGAGCTATTTGAAGAATGATGTTATTTACTGCCTTGGGGAAGACCCCAGAGTGAGCAAGTTTGGGTGAGGGGAATGGAGATTCTGGTTTAAGGTACGTTAAGTCTGAGGAGCCTAATCAACATTCAAGTAGGGATGTTGAGAAAGCAATGGGACATCCAAGCCTGGAGTTCCGGAAGTTGTCAAGGCTAGAGATTTAAATTTGGGAGTGGTCAGCAAGTAGATGACGCTTAAGGTCCTGAGATTCAAGATGAGAGCACCTAGGGAGTCAGTGTAGACAGAGAAAAGAGGAAGTTCAAGCACTGAATGCCAGTTTACTCCAACATTTAGAGGTCAGGAAGATGAATTGTAACCAGCAAAAGAGACAGAAAGAACATCAAGAAAGGTAGGAAGAGATCCAAGAAGGTGTAGTATCTGCAAAACCCAGAGAAGAAACTGTTTCCAGCAGGAGAAGGGTGCTGATGGGTCAAATTGGGCTGAGGTCCGAGAATTTGTCTTGGACTTACTTGCAGGCATCACTAGTGACTCTGAAAAAGAGCAGTTTCAGTGGGATGCTGAGGATGAAAGCCTTGCTAGAACAAGCTCAAAAGGGAGAGAGAGAAAGAGAAAAGAGGAGGTACAGAGAACAAGTGGAAATAACATGAGTTTTGCTGTAGGTGGGGAGTGTAGAAATGAGGCAGTACCTGGAAAGGGATGTAGGGTCAAAGGAGCGCTTCTGGGTTCTATTTAGATTCTTGACATCCAAGGAGGCTTGTGTGCAGATGGGGGTGCTCCAGTTGGGGGGCTAAATTCATGATGTAGGAGGGGGCAGGAGGCAAGTCTTGAGCAGGCTGGAGCTAGGGCATCCAGTGCACATACATTTCATTTTGGCTTTAGGCAGGAGCATGGACAGCTCGTCTACCGTGACAGGAGAGAAGTTGGAAGATATGATCACAGTTGCAGAAAGGCTGGGAAATTGGGTACGGGTTCTGGAAGTGGACTTCTGATTACTTCTGTTTTCACCACGAAATAAGCAAGACCATCAGCCAAGAGTGAAGACATAAAGGGGAGTTTTGCAGATTTGAGGAGAGATGAGAAAGAGTGGCCTCATTGTTGCAGAGAGTAACATAGACTGAGTAGGAAAACGTCAAAGGATGCCAGCAGCCTTCCAGACCTACTTGGAATTCATGGTCATGAATGGAAGGTAAGAGCAGCTTCTTGTGTGCGGGTGCCAGGGAAGTGGGGAGGTGGATTTACCTAGCCTTGGGGTGCAAAGGCAGGACAGATGGGGGAGGGACTGGGATGGCTGAAGTGGAGAGAAATGGAGTGGGAGTTAGGATAGGATCAAAGGAGGTGAGGAGGGCCATGAGGCTACAGAATATTGATGGGAGTGAAGAGCTGGAAGGATCAGTGGATAACTCCCAGAGAGATCCAAAAATTGCTGGAGTGGGGGGATTAGAGAGGGTGATGTGGGAGAGTAGGAGGTGCTAGATGGAGAGTAGGACACTTAACATTGAGATTATGTTAGGGACACAGCTATTGGTAATGATTACATCTAGGGTGTGACAGGTCTAGGCATCTGGCATAGGACAGAGACACAACTGGGAGAGGAGAAAAGGTCAAAGATCTGAGAAGCTATAGTTGGAAGGATTATCTGTGTTGAACATTGAAATCACCAAGAATAATGCTCATGGCAGTGGTAGAGAGGTGAGCGAGCCAGGTGATAACTTACTCAAGACACGAGGAGAAGGGGGTGACTAGGTGACATGTAACTCGGCGACAGCCAAAAGGCATTTTTCATATTCTACCTGCACTGCTCACTCTTCCATGCATGGTTCTTGTTCAACCTCCCCTGACTCTGTTCCCCACCAAGGATGGGAAAGGAAAGCCCATATTGTTACTGTTTTTGTAGCTAAGCTCGTACTTAGCCTAAAGATACCGCTTACTCGACTGACAGAGAGAGCAAGATCTGCTTTCCCTAGGCCTCTTCTAGAATTCCTGAGATGCCAGGTGGGTGTCCAGATTTGTTTCAGCCCTGGTAGCACCTGCCCTTATAAGGACAGCACAACCAAGTCAACTTCCTGCCACCAGTCACGCTCAGTGTTCCATCAAGGTGGGTGTCCAAGTTGAGGACATAGTTTCTTCAACTCTACACCTGCCTGGACCAAAGGTTGGGCCTGAGGGGAACTGGGAGGCAGTCAGTGTTGTTTCTGATGCTTCTTCATTTCATTACATGCCAATCGTGGCACCCAGGTCCCCACACCTGGGATCTGATCACTGCGTCACCTGGTTTAATTCCTGCTCAGGCAGTGCATTTCAAACTGACATCAGTTACCATTCCACTGGGGAACTACGAAAAGGTCAAGTCCTGGTCTTTGCCATAATGAATTATGCCAGAACCATTGAGGGTAGGGCCCCAGGAATCAGCATTTCCAGTGCTTTTCAGGCCCTTTCAGCAGCTGCAGTTTGAGAAGTGTTGCGCTAAAGCAGTGCTTGGCAAGGATGGACTTTACCAGGTGTTTTTCCAGGTGACTTCTTTAACGGGAGACCACTCTCCAGTCCAGTGGAGCAGATTGCTAATGGTAGAATTTGGGGCGCCTGTCAGGATCCTAGTAAGAAGCAGAGGGCTGGTGGGCAGCTGTCCAATTTTGCCAGTCAAGATAAAGAAGGAAATGCTACCAGGTGTAGTCAGGGTTTCATGGTCTCATGGTTCTCAACATCATGTGGTCTCCAGAGCAGCTGCGGTGGGATCACCCGAAACTTGTGAGAAATTCAGATTCTCAGGCCTCACTCCATGCTTGTTGAATCAGAAACTCTGGGAGTGGGGCCAAATGGAGTTTTCCCAAACCTGACAGGCAATTGTGATGCCCGCTCCCATTTGAGAAGCACTCTTCTTCCAAGCTGGGAGCCCAAGCCATGGAGTGCCCTTTCCCATGTGACTCAACTCAATGTAGACTGACCTCATTCACTCTCTGGATCCAATATAGCTCCCTGCGTCTGGTGCTCTGGGGTGTTTTGAGTGTGAGAGGCGCTTTGTTCTGATGACCTATGCCAACGTATGTGGCGGCAATGACGTCCCTGTGTTCTCTGCTACCACCCTGAGGACAGTGGAACAAAGATCTTTGCATAGGGGACAGCTCTTCCTCTCCTTCAAGTGCCCTAAACTCTTCTCACTGGGTGGTCACCCCATGTTTGTTCTCAAAGCAGGTCTCGGGTAATACCTTCCGATGTGTCTATATAGCAAATAATTCGTTTTGACAAAGGTTGGGGGGTTGCCTTCTGATGAGCTTTGTGAATGCTTACCTCTTGGTTTGGATTTCAGTGCTAAAGGTCATACGCTAATACCTCCCAGGTATTGTCTGGGCTATCCTGCCACAGCCATCCTTTCCTTAAAGAATGTCATTAATTGAAACAGACTCTTTAAGGAACACAGACGGTAGGAGTGTCCATCTTAAGCAAAGTCACACACAAATGATGTGGAATTATTTCCCTCACCGTCTCTTTCATTAGCCCAGAAAATAAGGGTTCGATTGAATTATACAGGAGTCTTACATTGGCTGTTGATTATTTTTAAACTTGGTCTATTATTTAAGAGTAATAGAGATTGTGCAGTTTTATATGATCTGATTATTATTCAGATTTGAAAGTCATTCACGTCAAATTAAAATTCCTTTGGGCCCTTTAAAATACCTTAAATTAAAGTTTATGATTTAATAACTAAAGGGTACAGAGGGAATGCAAACTGAGTTTCTGAATCTTCAGTGATATGGAAATTTCCAGAAGATTCACAGTCTCTCCAAATTAACATTTCTTCTATTTAGCAGACACGGTGGCGGTGGGGGGGAGGATCCAGGACTGTGAGCCAAGATACCTGAGTTTCAGGCTAAGCTTTGCTGAAAGTGAATTAGTGCAGAGAAAAGACCTGAAATACTTGGTCACTGTTCTTGAAGGACTTAGAAAAACCAGAGTGCAAACATAGAGGGAAAAGAGGGAAAAATCGGTGTGGAAAAAGCTGATAGTATCAAACAAGTCACAGTAAACACAGACTGCTGTACTAAGGCAAATGATGTCTAAGTCGAGGAGAAAGAACTTCCTCTTTTTCCTTCCTGCTTCTCCTTCCCTTCCTTCTCTCCTCCTTCTTTCCATCCTTCCGCACTCCTTACTCCCCTGTTCTTCTATCAAGCAACCTACATAACAGCAAGCGTTCACTAAACATCTCTTGGTACTTATGGGAAGTACCATCTCTCTTTAGACCAGCGCCAGAGGGATGCCTGCCCTGGGTCCTAGTCCTTTAGACTCTTCCTGCTCCAAGTGTGGTCCATAGACCAGCAGCATCAGCATCACCTGGCGCTTGTTAGAAGAGAGAACTTTTGGGGACTCCTGGGTGGCTCAATTGGTTAAGCATCTGCCTTCAGCTTGGGTCATGATCTCAGGGTCCTGGGATCGAACCCTGCATAGGGCTCCCTGCTCGGTGGAGAGCCTGCTTCCTCCTCTGCCTCTCCCCACTCTCCCCCACCCCTCGTGCTTGCGCGTGTGCTCTCTCTCTCAAATAAATAAGATCCTCAAAAAAAAAAAAAGAAGAAGAAGAAGTGAGAATTCTTGGGGACCACTCCAGACTTAAGGAACCAGGCTCTGCATTTTCGCTAACCCCGCAGGTGATTCTGGCGTGCATTAAAGTTTGAGAAACACTGTTTCAGAGATTCTCTCCTCTGGCTCCTCCCCACTCCCTCAGGCAAGATTCTGAAGGGCCAATGGATGTGCCCACTCAGGACTTGCCCTCCTAGAACACTCTGGATTCCTGGACTCCTGAATTCAAAAGTCCCAAGCCTCGGCAGGGACCCTGCTTCCTCCTCCTCTCTCTCTCTGCCTGCCTCTCTGCCTACTTGTGATCTCTCTCTGTCAAATAAATAAAAATTAAAAAATCTTTAAAAAAAAACAAGTCCAGAGCCTGCTTCCAGGGCACCCTCCCCCACCCCCTGAGGGTTGACTGCCGGGCCAGGCCGATATGTGTGGCTCTAGGCTGGAGGGGCGGCCAGGTGTGGCTGTTCAGCAGGTGGAATTGAGGAGGTCTGTTGAAGAAGCTCGGCGAGGCAGCCGAAGCACCCACAGCCACGTACCCACACTGCGGGTGGGAAAAGCGGGGGGTGGCTGAGCGCCAGCTCTCTCTGCACCCCCAAATTCCACTGTGGCACTCTAATGAGCCCTAAATTCGGAATTCACAGCTGGCCTTCCAAGTTGTTATGACGGTTTGTCAAGATAGGAGGAAAGAAGCTTTTCAATGTAAACATTTGTTAGCTTGGTATATAACTTTCAAACACTCAGACATATGGTGCGTGGACCTCCATTTGTATGCTCGGCTCAGTCCAGCAGGTGTGAGGGCCGAGCCTCCTGGTGATGGGGTGAGGGGACATTTGAGGTTTTCCGGAGCCCTGTGCCCCCCCTTGTCTTCTGGGGACAAAGTTAGAGCAGTACATCTGCTTAGCTCTCTTCCCCAAGCTGCATTTCTTGGTGCATTTCTAGACTCTTCCTAAACCTGGAAGCCTTCTAGTTAAGGGATTTTCTTTAAGATTTCCTTGGGAGCTATGTGCTCATCATTTAATCACACTTTCCTCTGGCCTCTCTCCAATTTCTCTCTTTCTCTCTCTCTCTCTTTTTAAAGAAGTCAATCCAACACCTTTGTCTGGCATTGGGTATCCTGACGTTGGTTCATCACCGTTCCTTAGAAAAACAACGCCCCAGATCACAACAAATTAATGGAAAATAAAGATCAAATGGCCCTATTTACGTATAGTAGAGATAGCCCAGACATCTCCCATGCACGCCCACCCCCTTCCACGCACCCTGGGAGACAGTTAAGGGGTTGCTAAACTTTGGGGAGCACAGGGGACAGGTTCCACATTTCAGCAATTTTAAGATCCCCCGCCCAAAGTAAGAATGTCTCATAGGGGTAGTGGAACGGCAAGAGTGTGGTTGACGGCTTTATTTTCCCTCTCAAGATGTCTCAGAAAATAACCCTGCATTTGGCAATGGACTGTGTCTTAGGTTCAATGAGACGTGCTCTTTTTAGGTTCAAGCTTGTAACAGAAGTAGCATTTTCTCAAAAGCACCTGCCAAGGGAGGGAGAGAAGGTACTGGTCCTGTAATTTAGCACCTACCTTTCGGGGCCCCATCCCCTACCTTCTTATTTCCTAAGAGTGGGGCCACACGGATCTGAATTTTTAGCAAACACCCCGGTGATTGTGATGCTGGTAGGTGGCAGGCTATACTTGGAGAAATCTTGGTGTGGAAAGACGGTGGCCTTACTTTCCCTATGTGGCCCAGTTCCATTTATATCCTGGGTCAAGCCTGTCAATTAGCTGTACTGAGGCCAGTGACTCACGAGTGGCTTGGAGCTCATGAAATCCCTGCATTCAATTTAACAAACATTTACTAGGGCATCAGCTCTGCGCAGGGGAATATAATGGGCCCTGGGAACCCACCAAAGTATCAGCCACAGCTCCCATCACGAGGCGCTTGGACTCCTCTCTATTTACATCGAGTCAGGACTGTCATTCATATAACTTAGGGGATCTGTTTTGTTTCCTGGGTAGAGTCCTGCGTCGGATTGGAAATAGGCACAGAACGGAATGCAAATGAATGACACAACATCTTTTTACTTTTGGGGGGGTTATTTATTTATTTGAGAGAGAGAGAGAGCACCAGCATGTGCGGGGGGCGGGTTGGGAGGGGAAGGCAGAGGGAGAAGCAGACTCCTGGCTGAGTGGGGAGTCCAACGCGGGGCTCCATCCAGGACCCTGAGATCATGACCTGAGCCAAAGGCAGACGCTTAACCCACTCAGCCACCCAGGCGTTCCTAAATGACACCACATCTATTTAGCCAGAAGTACCCAACTCGATTATCAGTATTGTCTCCAAAATTCAGGGTAATCATTCAGCCTTGGCTTTTTTGTTGTAGTTCGGGTGTGGATTATAGGTGTGAATTCCATGTGTGGCTCGGTGACCAGGCACACTGGCGGACATGCCTGGACCGAGTGGAGCCATCAACCCACCTGCACACTGTGGTCAAGGATTCTCTGACATAGTTCATTGTGGAAGTTTCTTTTTTTTTTTTTTAAGGTTTCATCCATTTACCCGACAGAGATCAAAAGTAGGCAGAGAAGCAGGCAGAGAGAGAGGGGGAAGCAGGCTCCCCATTGTGGAAGTTTCAAGCCTCTGAGGAAGAGTTTGTGAATTAAATGCCTTTTAGTCATAAGGTTTAATGAGACCACTTTGAAAATATATTTGGGGGAATTAATGGAATATCTATCTTCCTTTTTTGAGATTTTATTTATTTATTTGATGGGGGGCTTGGGGGGGAGAGAGAGAGAGAGGGCACAAGCAGGTGGAGTTGCAGGCAGAGGGAGAAGCCGGCCTCCTGCTGAGCAGGGAGCCCAATGTAGGACTCGATCCCAGGACCCCAGGATTGTGACCTGGGCTGAAGGCAGACGCTTAACTGACTGAGCCAGGTAGGCGTCCCAAGGAATATCTATCTTCTTTTCAATGTCTCCCCCAACACACACACACACACACACACACACACCAGTCCCCTGCTTCTATCTCAGAGAACACAAAGCTGAGTTTGTGATTTATTATCAACCTGAAGCTAATGATTAAAAACTCCTCCCAGGGTGAAGTCTGAGGAGGAGGAACTCTGCCCTTGCTCACCAGGAGAGGGGGATGACTTTCTCATTTACAGAAATGTGCCTCAGGTGTGGAATATCTTCCGTCCTTGACTGAAAATGGCCTAAGCCCCCAGTTCTCCATTCCCTACCTACCCTCCTGATGCTTTTCTCACCTCTATTCACCACTCACAAGAGACTCAAGTGACCTCAAGTTGAAATTTGGGGCCCCCAAAGCAGATGCCTGAAACCGGCACCATCTTGTTTTGGAGATTGCGAGATAAAATGACCCTCAGCCCCTCCCGCATGAACTCCCCCTCTCTCTTGACCTCTCTGGGCAATGCAGGCCCTCATCACACCTATCAGGCTCTGTAGGATTTCAAGTGTGTGGGAGTGAAGGCAGTCCCACAGCTGGTATTTCTTTGCTTTTTCCTTGATAGGGAGCACCATGGCTCCCAGGCTCTCCAGCCAGGAAGTCCCATCCTCAGGCCACCTGGCTCGGCAAGGGAGCTGCCTGACTCAGGGACATGGGGTGGGGGTGGGGGGTCCCTAGTCTTCACTTGGCATCACAGGCAGCCTTTTCGAGTCCAGACCTGCCAATAAGGCAGCCAAAAGGGTGGTTTAGGAAGTAGAGAAAAGGTGAAAACGCAGCAGTGAGCCAACTGTCCTCCTTTTCCTGCCCTTGATGACTTGCATTTTCTCCCATTTTGATCTGCTGGCCACTGTTGAGATGAGATTAGAGCTTTGGCTAGAGCAATGTCTCTTCCAGTCAGAGGTGAGGGGAAATGAAAGGGGTGCTGGGGCTAAGTGCTGCCTCTCTAAGAAATCACTCAACCCTGTGGCCTGTGAGTGGAGGAGGGGTGTGGGTTGGGCGGGGGCGAGAGGGTCCCATCAAAATGACTCAAAGTCAACAAAAATCCCATTGACTTCATACTCCTTGCTTTCCCAGGCTATATATTGTCTGCATGCGCGCGTGCGCGTGCACACACACACACACACACACACACACTTTCCAGGGGAGGACTTCTCTCCAAAATGCCCCTTGGTGATGGCCACTCAGACCCTGCCTTAAATGCTTCCAGTGATGGACATCTCATTCCCTCACGAGGTGAGCTTGCCGGTCACAGTCCACTTGGCAACATCTCAGGGATATTTGTAGGCTCGTAGGAAATATGTTTAGTCGTGAGCTCAGCCGACCCAGTCCCTCTGAGCACCACAGGCCTGGACCAGGAAGCCAGTGGCTTTTAAGATGAAATAAATGGTGAGCCTACGTGTCCTCCAGGGCTAAGGCTAGGGCCGTCATGTGTTTCATGCCAATGACTGTATTGTGCCTCAAGTTCTGTTACAACCACTTTTGCTCAAAGTCATGCTCTCCTGGTGTTTTGGGGGGCCCAACTAGCCTAGGTGGGAAGTCTTTAAGTACCTCTGAATAAGGAGGCATATTTTCATATGACGGCACGGGGAAGCCGCAGTCCCAGAAAGGAGGTTTAAGCTGGGTTTTCCCAGAGAGGCTTGGAGGCTCTAACACCATGCGCCATGATTTCTGTTGAATTTTCCTCAAGCATTTGGTCTGCTCTGTTCTTCCCTAGGCTTTCTCACCTTTTTTACACTAATGGTTCTAAGGACATTTCTGTTGTAAGAACTTACTGGCTAAACACTGTCAAAAACCCAACTTCAACTGTCTTAAGGGACACTTAGAGAAAGTGCTGGTTCACATCTCAGAGAAATTCGGGGTACGGGCTGGCTTTATGGAAGGCTTGATTCGGAGACTTGGGGCCGTCAGGGAGACCCATTTCTCTCAGACTGGAGACTCTGCCCCACTCTCCTCCAGCCTCTGGCTTGATTTTCAGATCTCATAGTGTGTGTGGCAGGGGAACGTGGAGGGGGGGAGGTGGGTTAGGACATAGGCAGTGGCTTCTCATTATTTCCTCACTTCTAAGGCTTGCTACTCCAATCAGAAGGAAGCTTGAGACTTGGACAGGAACTACCAGAACGTGACCCCTCCTCTCTTTCTGTTTTCTGCACTCTGGTGTAAGGGGCAGAGCCCCACCTAGATCATTGGTGCTTAGGCTGGAAGGAGGGATCCACGCCTAAGCAGAAATCTGGGGTGTTGCTGGAAGAAGGAGGGTAACAGATACCAGGAGGGAAAACCAAATGTGTCTGTACCGTGAACCCCTATAGATTTTGCTCTCAGAGTCTTCCACCCCATCAATGGGACTCATAGGTACACAGAGTCAGGAACCAGCCAGCACTGGCAGCTGTGGCTTCAAACACAAGAGGGATAAATCAGGAGCCCTCTTGGAATAGAACTCCAAGAAGAGTTCCGCAGGCAGGGCCAATACAAGGAGGGCAATACAGGGAATCCTGCTGTGTATGGGGGGGAGAGGAGGGGAATGGGGAGAATCAGAGGGCACCGTGTATGAATGTGGCTTGGCCACAGGACCCTCCTAAACTATATACTACTACTACCTTGCAATAGCGTACATTGAGTATAATGCCAGACATTATCCAGGTACTTTAGAAGATTGCAGAGCTCATAAGTGGCAGAAGTAGGATTTAAACTCCAATAGCACGTAACCCCCATGTTATAGTGTCCCTGGTGAATACACAGAGAGGACAACACCCTCCTGGCTCTAGGGACAGGTACATGACTGAGGGAGCAGCTGAGCCATTCTCTAGAGCCAGCAGCCTAGAGACCATAGGAGAAGGACAGATGAATGAGAGAAGGAAACGTCATGTCTTCAGGACAGAGGTGCAAAGGGATAACTGTGCCCGGGACAGCACAAGAAAGTAGCAGGGATGCTGTATTCTAGGAGGAGTGGAGGGAGCAGAGTAAGTCTGGGCTTTTGCCAAGCTAACCACTACCTTGCCGTATGACGGGGACAGGGCACATCACCTCTCTGTGCTGCAGTTTCCTCTCCTGTGAAAGAAAGATGACTGTACTTTGTCTCCCCTGTTGTATACCGTTATGGAGATTAGACAAAATAATGTAAGATAAAACACTTTGTACAGAGAACTCCCAGTCATAATTATGCTTTCTTTACACACTTAAAAGCCTATTTGCAGTAATTTAACAGCACCGTCACTGAGGTAGCATTATTAAAGAAAAGCCTGTTTTTCTAAAGAGTATCAGACAGTATCTTCTAGAAATAACTTCTATTTAAGAAATTACACGTTCAAGGCAGATGATTTACAAAACAAAAATGAATATGGGAAGAAAACAATAAAATCGCCAAGAAAAATCTACTTGGTATTTTCATTAATATTTTTTCCATTGGTTTTCTATGCCTCTCTGTGCTTTCTTGTAAGCTAATAGTGTTTCAATTTAATATTTTATCTTACACACACACACCGTCTTTACTCTTACAACCCACTTCTTTCCATTTAATTTATTATGAATATATTTCCTAGTCATTAATATTACTACAATGACTTCTGATTTTTTTTTACCATGATCCATAGTAAAGATATATTTATGTTGCTACTGAGTAAACACACATACACCTGTACGTATAACTACCCAATATCTCCCTTAGTATATACCGTGCACCCCGGTATTGTGTATTCTGTATTAGAATGAAATAGCATATAATAGAATACACTGTTTCACGATTCATTAGCTGATTACATGATCCACATAAGGATCACAATCCCTAGTTTGAAAAGCACTTAAGCCACGACCTAAGTTTTATCAGATCGACGACAGCCCATTTATGGGCTATACCATAATTATTTCACAGATCTTCAAAGGTTGAACTTCTGTAATATTTCTAATATTTTGCCATGTATTCTTCTGTTTATTAAAGTTTCCAAGAAATACGTATCGAGTGTGTACTAGGAATCCAGCAGGGACCTAGACAGATGAGGTCCCATGTTATTGCTCTTACATTCTCTGGGGGCCGGGAAGACCAGCGATCTGCATGTCCACAGAGCAAGAAACTCCAAGATAATGTGATGGGGAGTCATGGGGTGGGAGCTATCTTAGGCAATGGTCAGGAAAGGTCTTTCTGAGGGGTGGCATTTCCGCTGGTATTTCCATAATGAGCAGATATTGTTGAACTACTTCCTGAGAAGACTCGGGGTCCAGAGAATCTGGGGTGGGAAGAGAGTTAACAGAAAGGTCCTAAGGTGGCGGTCCAGACCTTGGCCCATTTGAGGATCAGAAATATGCCCAGTGTGACCCTAGTACAGTGAGCAAGGTGGAAGAGTGACAGGCCTAGGACAGAAGTTTAGAAAGGTTGAGGCAGAGGTCAGATCATCCAGAACCTGTAACAACACAAACAGGCTCCAACTTTGCTTATACCCATAGGTATGTCCCAACAGAGAAGCTTACAAAGCCTCTTGAGCAGCAGTGGGAACATTGGGATGGCGGGGAGATTAAGAAGCAGGCATATTTTTCTGAAAGAAGACTTCTGTGCTAAGATCCACGTTTTGTTGGAGGAGCAGGTCCCTGGCCCAGCACCTGGTTGCGTTGTAAACAGATCTTTCATAGGGACTTTAAGCTCCCAGAAGATAGGGTCTTTGTCTAACCCCCTGCCATGTCTGTAGCACCCAGCACAATGCTCGACTCAGTAGGCATTCGATAAATGTTTGTGAAGCAAACAAGCCAAAAAATGGACACCAACCCCAGCCTGTAGGCAAAAGACAGATGTAATTTGGGACAAATCTTAAGTGCACATTCATGTTTTCTCAAATGTGACCCTTTATCCACATGTGAACAAAGAGAAAGGCCTTCTATGTACCGAGGGGACAGTATTTCTCCAGCTTCTCTCTGGCGAAGTCGTAAAAAATCTCTCAGAAGGCATGACTTATTTCACTTGGTCTTTTTTTTTTTTTTTAATGAAATGGCATGACAACTCACCAGCTGCTTTTTGCAATGAAAAAAGATGACATATCACGATTGCCAGAAACAGATGTTGAAGAGACCTAGAAATCTGATTTTTCCACATCAGGGACCCTGTTGTGTACTGAAATAAATGGACAGGGTTATTGAAATCTAGACTATTGCTTTCTTTGTGGTTACTCGCTCATTGTGTTGAGGAAGGGATAGTGGGAAACATCACTGGGGACAGGCCCTGGAGGAGGCACCAAAGGCAGCCCTTGTCGGCCAGGGGTTCCTGCTGCTTTGGGGCCAACTGGCTTCCATGTAACACAGCCCTCTCCTGCCCTCCTTACTGGCCATTATGATCAATCCATGTGCCCCAGCTGAATACAGATAGGCCTACAGAGACATCTCATTCCAGTGGTTCATGAATGCCTCTGTTGACTGCTTTCCCTTTTCTGAGTGAATGAGCACCTAGGCCCAGTGCTCTGGAATATAGAGAACATTCCAAAAACCAGCACAGGGCAGAATGTGAGGAATAAAGAGAGATCTCTGGAAAGCAACTTAATACTTCCCTCAGGAATCTGAACTTACAAGTGTGATCATCGGGTGAGAAGATCGCTTTAGTCTTCATTGAAATAATTTTCCTTCTGGGAAAAAAAAAAGACAACATGTCTATGGGAATTGGGTGGTGGGGGGCTTTCTTTCTCTCTCTCTTTTTTTAAAGATTTTATTTATTTGACAGAGATCACAAGTAGAGAGAGAGGCAGGCAGAGAGTGGGGGTGGGTGGGAAGCAGGCTCCCCGCGGAGCAGAGAGCCTGATGTGGGGCTCCATCCCAGGACCCTGGGACCATGGCCTGAGCCGAAGGCAGAGGCTTTAACCCACTGAGCCACCCAGGTGCCCCACGGCTTTCTTTCTCTTCACAAAATTGTCTTCGATCAGGTTTTTAGCTTTTTATTGAGCTATATGGTATTCCTCCAGGAAGTACACAAATCACAAGTGTATGGTTTGGCGGATTTGCATGAAGTCAAGACACCTAGGAAACCAGCCCCCAGATCACAAAACGGAACATGACTGTTGCCTGTAAGACCCCTCCTGCCCCGTTCCAGGCACCTCCCACATCAAAAGTAACCACTGTATCGTCTCCTAACACAATAGATCAGTTTTGTCTGGTTTTGAGCTTAATGTACAGGAATCTTGCCATATATGCTCGTGCGGCTTCTTTTGTTCAACATCACGTGTGTGAAAGTCTTCCATAGTTTTCTATGTAGTTAGAGTTCTACGACTCCTACTGCCATAGGGTCATCCGTTGTGCAAGTCTACCCCAATTTATTTTTTCCTTTCTACTTTTGATGGACATTTGGGCAACTTGCAGTGTTTGGTATCATAACAATGCTGTTTTAAACCTGTCTTTTGGTGGATCTATGAACCCATTTCCATTGCTTCCTCCCTTCCTACCCCCTACCTGGGGTCACTCTCAGCCTCGACCACTGAGACTACCGAAAGTGTGCTTTGACAGGATTTCCCTTGGAAAAGTCTGTGCTCTGGACCTGTCTTTCCTACTCTCCCTTAAGTTGGATCCTTTCTGTAAGCCACAGCCATGCAGACCGCTCAGCATCAGCTCAAGTATGAAAGTAATCTTTACATAATGTTGGCTGGGATCGGGGTGGGGGTGGCGATGGGAGGAAACCCATTCGGGTTATTGAGATTTGTTTTTCAGGATGATAGTTTCAAAATGTCCCCGATTCCCTGGATATTAAAGCTTACAGAAGGAATGAGGGAGGGCTGAACTTGCTTTCTGAAAAGGAACATAAGCAGATGTTAAAGAGAGTTACAAGAATCGGTGTGGATTGCAATTGTGGTTGGATGGGGTGGGTTTGAATCTGGCTCTGTCACTTACAGTGTGGCATGGGGCAAATTACACGACATCTCTGCCTCAGTGGTCTCAACTGCCAGGTGGAGGTATTTGTACCATTGACCTCATGGAGCAGATTCATAAGGACTCAGTGAGGGAATACACATGAAGTACTTAGAACTCCCGCCACGCAGGGAGTGCTATGTGCCTGGTGATCGTTTTAGTGCCTCTTATAAATCTTGAACCCTAGAAACTGTGCCTGAGATGGAGATTCTTGTTCAAGTTCATTGAAAGAGTAGTCTCAGGAGACGGGGAGGGCAGGAGGCTAGACAAAGCAGAGGGAGCTAATCGAGGGTGTGGTCTGGTGGGAGTCCAGCATTAGCCTACTTTCATAGTGGCTCTTGGAGTCACTTGGGGCACCAGAGTCTCCCCACCTTGAAGCAAGGGGGTTGGCTTTTATGCCCCCATTTCTGTTGCTTATTGACTGTGGGCTGCCAAGGGCAGGGCACCGGGCCCCCGGCTGGCTGGAGCCAATCCTCTCAGCAGCCAACAGCCCACAGCTGTGGTGGAGAGGTTGCATTGGCCAAAATGGGGATCCGAGTGGGGTCATCTATACTGTCTATCATTCCTAACCAGGCTTGTGTTTGTAGTCAAATCAGAAGAGCCACAAAACCAGTGGGGAAGAAAGCCTTTTAAAGGTAAGGCAGGTAGCTTCTGGGACATTCTTTGGCAGGAACAAGATGACCACGTGTATGCATGAGCTCTGGAAGTCGGTGCCTGAAGGAGTGATGAGCTTGTGTGTGTCTGTGTGTGTGTGTGTGTATACACCTGCCCACACTAGGAGTTGTCTTGGTACAGGCTTAAAGCATGAAGGCTGCCCTTGTCATTGGTCTCTTCCACTCCACCAGCCCCTCCCTTAGCCCTGCTTCTTGGGACACTTACCATTCTAGACCACCACTTTTCATCTGAATTTTTACCTGCCTTCTGGCCATCTCTATCCCTGTGGGAGAAATGAGTGAAAAGAAATGTCATCTCTTTGAGGCTGCCTGGATCTCCGCTGCTTCAAAGTGAAATGTCGCAGTACCAACAGCTCATGACTTAATCAGCATTTAGATAATCTGCCCCTCTCCGTGGGAGATGGAAACCAGTGAGCTCTGCCAGATGTGTGTTTGGTTTCTAGGAGGTGGCTCCACCGGCCGTGGCTCTCTAGTAGCCAGATTTCCATTCCCACAGGACAGGGCGAAGTTAAAGCAAGATGAATCACAGCGGGGAAAGATAGGAAGCCGCTCCGCTGGCACTTCCCTAACTCTGGGGGGAGGGGATGGGATGTGGGAGGAGCCTGTGAACACCCGCCAGGCGCTGAAGGGGGTGGGGTTTAAAGTCCACCAGGAAGCCGGTCTCACGCTACCCTACGAATTTCCTAATTTCAATCCCGCAGACTCTGGGAGGTACGTCTCAGCCTGCCTGGGAGATAAACTCTAGAAAAGGGAAAGAGGCTGTCCGGTAGCGCCCAAGTGACATCTGCAGCACATACGAGCTCCAAGCATTGGTGGGTGAGGTAGGAAGCCATTCATTCGTTCTCCATTCATTCATTTGGTCAGCCGGTGTTCACCATGTCTCCTCCGTGCGCCCATTTCTTGGCTCCATCATGGACCAGTCAAGGAAGTCAGCCACCGAATGAACAGTCATAATTGCGATGAGTGTGACAAGTCCAGGCCAGCACCGACCGGGAGCTCCAGTGTATGGCTCACTGCTACCAGGAGCAGAGCTGGAAAGCTTTTCTAACTTGGGGCCTGCTGCTTCTGACACATGCGAAGCCCATGGGACAAGCAGAAGGCCAAAGCCAAAAACAAATGAAATGATCCCGTCAAGGAAAAACTGCTCATCGTGGTTCCCAACACCCCCCTCCCCGCCCCCATAGCTGAGGACAGTTTTAAAGCAGGCAGTGAATTTTCATGGGCCAAACGGGAGGTTTTGTTGCTAGCTTTACCCCCCGAGGAACAGCAGGAGAGCTGGCCAATGTTCCGTGTGATCGTTAGTCACTACGTGACTCGGGTCAAAACAAAACCCACGGGGCCTGACCGCTGAGGCCCGGGCTTCGCTGCCACCTGTAACTTCCTCATTTCTTTCTTTTTTTTTTTTTTTAATGGATTTGGGTGTATTTTTTTAAAAAGATTTTTATTTATTTATTTGACAGAGATCACAAGCAGGCAGAGAAGCAGGCAGAGAGAGGGAGGGGGAAGCAGGCTCCCCGCTGAGCAGAGAGCCCGATGCGGGGCTCGATCCCAGGACCCTGGGATCATGACCCGAGCCGAAGGCAGATGCTTTAACCCACTGAGCCACCCAGGCGCCCCAACTTCCTCATTTCTTTTTGTACCCGGTGGACCGGGCTTTTGAGGATGGTATGAGATGAAGCTGGTGCAGCCATCCGGTCCTCTCAGGAGTGGGACGGAGGCGGAGAGGCGGCACGATAACCATAGAAGCAGCGAGGGGAGGAGTAGGAGCGGTAGCCTTTCTCAGAGGCACCCAGCTCTGAGTCTAGCTAGCCCTTGTCTGCGCTGCCTCCTTCCATCCCCCGACCCCAGGTTCCACCACGAAGCTTGCGGCATTCTTCTCCAGTAGAGCTCGGCTGACTTGCCCAGGGTCCCGACAGCTTCAGTGCCAGACCCCGTTACGGGGGAATCGAGGTCTGTCGGACTCCGCAAAACCCGTTCTCTCAATTATTTGGCTTGACCGTCTTTCAAGAAAGGGAGCTTTGGCATAGAAGAAAAAGAAAGCTGCCAGTTAAAGCTCCATGACGGTGGCGGGGGGCCTGCTTAAACACTTTGCCCTTTGATTTTCTTCTCTGAAAACTGCACACAGCCCAGAGGGGTTGGGAGGATTAAGTGGAGTAATAAATTTAAAGTCTCTGGCACACAGTAGGCACTCAATAAATGAGAGTTCCCTTTCTCTCAGCAAAAGCCACTTGGATTCCTTGGCCAGATGAAAATCGGGGAAGCGTGAACTCAAATGGAAGCTTTCCAGAGGTCTGCCGCGAACAGGGCCTGAGTTTTCCCAGCTCCGGAGGGAGGCTAGTGAAAATCCCAGCCCTCAGCTGGGTGCCACACCTGACCCCGCACTGGAGATGGTGGCAGGGGACTCCTTTTGTTAAATGGAGAAACCGTCGCCATGCAAAGATTTAATTTTTTAAAGATTTTATTTATTTGAGAGAGGGAGCACAAAAGCTGGGAGGGTCAGAGGGAGAAGCAGTCTCCGTGCTGAGCAGGGAGCCAGATGTGGGGCTGGATCCTAGGACTCCTGGGATCATGACCTGAGCCCAAGGCAGACACTTAACTGACTGAGCCACCCAGTCACCCCCTGCCATGCAAAGATTTTAGTCCACAAGCTGTCGAAACTGTAGCAACTTCGAGAGAGCTGAAAAAGCAAACAAACAACCAACAACAACAACAACAAAACTTTTGAGAAAAGAGCTCCTGGCAGGTTGAGGGACTCCTTCCTTGATTGTTGAAGCTTCTAGAAAGTGAGCCCAGTGAATTCTTAAGTGCTGTATTTTTACTGGGCACCGAGTCATACAACCACCCACCCACCCCTGGCCCCCTATGGCACCTCCCAAGTGGCCTTCCTGCCCGCTGGTCACATCCCCACAGAGGACGGGTCAACGCCTGGGTTTACATCTGGCTCTACCTTGGGCTACGTGGAACTCCCACCCTTTTCTTCAAAGAACTGCCTTGGGCTTTATAGGTAGTTTCTCTATTGTATGTAAATATTCTTTTGATGGTCTTTACAATTTCCTTCCTTCTACTGTGACTTTAGTTTGCTTTGTTTTCCCATCTAGGGATGAATACTGACTTTCAGTTTTAATTTTTAGTTTATGAATTTGAGGCTATGAATTTCCATGTAAGCCTGGCTCTAGCAGCATCCCACAAGTTCTATTGTAAAATATCGTCATTCAGGGCGCCTGCGAGCTCCTCTCAGGTTGGTTAAGTGCCTGCGTTCAGCTCAGGTTATGATCCCGGGGCCCTGGAATGAGCCCTGTGTCTGGCTCCCTGCTCAGTGGGGAGCCTTTGTCTCCCTCTCCCTCTCCATTCCCCCTGCTTGTGCATGCTATCTCTCTCTCTCTCAAATAAATGAAATCTTTTTAAAAAAACTTCATTCATTGTTCAAAGTACTTTCCAATTTTTACTGTGATTTCTCCTTTTACCCAAGCCTTATTTAGAAGGAGAATATTTAATTTCCAAATACTTGATGATTTTCTAGTTATACATATTTTTATTTTTTTAAGGATTTGTTGATTTGAGAGAGAGAGAGAGAGAAAGAGAGAGAGAGGAGGAGCAGAGGGAGAGAATTTTTCAAGCAGACTCCCCGCTAAGCTCAGAGCCTGACCAGCCAGATCCCACAACCCACGAGATCATGATCTGAGCCAAAACCAAGATCTGGATGCCTAACTGACTGAGCCACCCAGGAGCCCCTAGTTATACATATTTTTAAATTGATTTCTACCTTAATTGAACTGTGATCAGGGAACATATTCTAAGTGACTTCAGTTGTTTGAAAATTGTTTTGATGCGTTTAATGGCCCGACATATATTTAATTTTGATAAATATCTCATGTACACTTGTAGCATGTGCCCGTGTGTGTGTGTGTGTGTGTGTGTGTGAATTTTGTTGTTTGTATGGTTCAAATTTTCTATATTATTCCTGATTCTTTTTGCCTGTATTTTTCTCTATCAGTTATGGAGGAAAGTAACTAACAAGACAGGAATTATAGAAATAATTTTTCTATTTTTCATTCCTTGGATCCTCTTAGCTACAATCCCTGCTTGCCAAACATATGTATTTGGGAAAGGGTGGTCCAAAGGCTTGCTGGTGGCCTTGGATTTTCAAGAATAAGGGAATTAGGTTAAAAGTCCTCATCAAGAGGCGCCTGGGTGGCTCAGTGGGTTAAAGCCTCTGCCTTCGGCTCAGGTCATGATCTCAGGGTCCTGGGACTGAGCCCCACGTCAGGCTCTCTGCTCAGAAGGGAGCCTGCTTCCCTTCCTCTCTCTCTGCCTGCCTCTCTGCCTACCTGTGATCTCTGTCTGTCAAATAAACAAATAAATAAAATCTTTGGGAAAAAAAAAGTCCGCATCAAGATTGTGGATTTCTCTGTTTCCTCTTTTTTGTCAGTCACATTTTGCTTTATATTTTGAGGCTATGTTATTATGTACATACAGGATTGTTTTACCTTCCCAGCAGACTGACCCTTTCTTTATCAAATGTCCGTTATCTCTCATAATGCTTCTTATCCTTAAGTCCACTTGATTTGCTATTATGGTAGCTATGCCAGCTTTCTTTTGGTTAATGGTTTCGTGGTATACCTTTCCCATCCTTTTGCTTTCAACCTTTCTGTATCTTTACACAGAAAGGAAGGGCATCGTGTCAAATGCCTCAAAGAATATCAGGCTCACTTTAGTACGTTTCCCTTCTCTCTGAAATCTTGGCCCTTCAAGTTCTGGCCTCCTGGGTAGCCTTGAACTTTAAGTTTTGTCTCCCTATGCTGTGAGACTTCCAAAAGCTCCATGGGCTCCCCAGGGTCTTGGTTGTCACTTTGCACTTGGCTTCTTAGACTCTTGGCCTCAAGTTTCCTAAGAATCAGCAGATGCCTCCAGAAGGGGATTGAGTACAGAATGCCAGATTCTCCTCCATGCACTTCCCTTCTCTCTGGGATCCTGGCTACTATAGACCGAATGTTTGCATGTCCCCCAAATGCATATGTTGAAATCCTAATCCCCGATGCGACAGCATTAGGAGGTGAGGGCCTTTGGGGGATGATTAGGTCATGACGGCAGAGCCCTTGGGAATGGGATTAGTATCTTTACCAAAGGGACCCCAGAGAGATCCCTTACCCCTTCCCCTATGGAAGGTTGTGGTGAAAAGATGGTAGTCTACAAACCAGGAAGTGGGTTGGACACCTCATCAGACACCAAATCTGCCGATGTCTTGATGTTAGACTTGATGTTAGACTTCCCAGTGTCCAGGACCGTGAGAAATAAATGTTTGTCGTTTAAACCAACGACTACTGTTTTTTGCTATGGCAGCCCAAGAGGACTAAGATACTAACCTTTCAAGACCTCGTTCCTCTGGAAGCTCTCTGAAGCGTTCAAGCACACTCTTTGTATTTCTGCCCCCCTCTTCTGGTCAGTCTTTGTGGAAAAGCTAGTCTGCAAAACCCCCTCCAACGCTGTCAGAAGTAGACGCTGAGGTGAACACTGCAGATGGTCATTTAATCTGGGTGGGCCTCAGTTTGCTCATGAGAAAAATGGAGGCATATGAGACACACCTCATGGGGTTGTTTTGAGGCTTGGATATATATTAAATATACTTTGTGGGGCGCCTGGGTGGCTCAGTGGGTTAAAGCCTCTGCCTTCGGCTCGGGTCATGATCCCAGGGTCCTGGGATCGAGTCCCACATCCGGCTCTCTGCTCCGCGGGGAGCCTGCTTCCTCCTCTCTCTCTCTGTCTGCCTCTCTGCCTACTTGTGGTCTCTGTCTGTCAAATAAATAAATAAAATCTTTAAAAAATATATATTTTGTAAACCTAAAAGCTATTTAAGTACAAGCTGCTATTATTAGGTTTTTATATGAT
The DNA here is from genome assembly GCA_004024625.1 of Mellivora capensis. Taxonomy (NCBI): domain Eukaryota; kingdom Metazoa; phylum Chordata; class Mammalia; order Carnivora; family Mustelidae; genus Mellivora; species Mellivora capensis. Next base: position 144,184 of record PISX010001881.1, on the reverse strand, counting down.
TGAGGTTCCGGATGAAAAATAGTGCTGGGTATCCATATGGGGCATTTTTTTAAGGTTTTATGTATTTATTTGAGAGTGTGTGAGAGAGAGAGAGAGAGAGAGAGAGAGAGAGCAGAAGAGCAGGGGGAGGGTGCAGGAAGGACGGAGGAAGAGGGAGATGCAGATTCTGAGCAGGGAGCCCGACGCAAGACTCAATCCCAGGACCCTGAGATCATGACCTGAGCTGAAGGCAGACACTTAACTGACTGAGCCACCCAGGCATCCCTGAGGCAGTTTGTTTATGTAGCCAAGTCTATCTGGGGGCATGACTAGAGGTTCCTTCTGCTGGGAACTTGGGTTGCTATGACTGCTGAATTTATCATTGTTTGGTAGAACAAGTTACCTCCGTGTGATGGTAGAATGTCCCAGAACACCATTCCAAGCACTTTCTCTGAGGGCTCACTTGTGAAAACCCAAGGCTATCAGCAAGACTTCTGGAACACTTTCTCCCAAGTACACATCTTTTTGGCAAGCAAGGGTTTACCTAAAAGGATTGGCAGGATTATGTGTTAACTATACCTCTATAAAAAAGAAAAGAAAAGAATTCAAAGGGGTGAAAACTACAGGTGTCCATGCTTCATTCTGAGATGAATGGCCCCTGGGATTTCTGTCCCATTAGTTACAATCTTAGGGTTCATCCACCTTCTCCCCTGAGCAAGTTTGGCTCAGCTCAGGTGGTATAAGAGGGTTGCACAACTTATTGGTCTATTCTGAGTAAATGCATCGCCTGCATTCCTTTTTCTTCCTGTCTTGTCAGATCTACATTTGCCTACCGTTGTGGAGCTCTGTGGCTTTTTCTCCCTGCGCAAGCTAAGAAGCCGCCTGGCAACACAAAAATGCATCTGTCCATCACTTTTTGAGAAGACCACTTTACCTCTTTCCTGCTGAGTGGTGGATGATAAGACCTGCTTCCTGTTCATTCTGCTTGGCATTTGAAATATCACCTTTCATATCCGTTATCATGTCCCAGGATCCCGATGTCTTTTTTTGTCTTGAGGAACCCCGCTGTAACTTGAATCGGGCATTAAGGGCTGCACAATGCCATCCCTGATCAGGCCTCAAACACACTTGGCCTACAAATGTTAACTCAGAGGGGTATCAGTGTGATTCAGAATCACACATTAACTCCGGAGCTCCAACCAGCCTTTTGAATTGGCTAACATGTTCCTTGCCTGCCCAGATGGAATAGAACACCAGACACTGTGGGGGCGAGTGAGAAGGAAAGTTCTAGATGCTAAAGCCATGGTTCTTACCTGGGAGGTGGGGACAATACTTTCAAAATGCCAATTCCAAGCTATACCTTAGGTCTACTGAATCAGAACCCAGAGTGGAGACAACACTTCCCCTCTCCTTCTTCTTTCCCTATCCAAATAAGAACCATGGTGTCCAGGCACAGAGGGGCTGAAAGCACTGGCATCTGTGGGTGATGAGTTCAGCACCATTTTGATTGTTCCATGGTTCAACAGACAGTCAAGAATGAAATTATCAGACAACCAAAATCTTACGTACAAGACACCTGGTTCAGCCACACTGTTTATTCACTCTGCATCTAGAAGTAATGGACTCGATCTTTCAAACAACAATTTCTCAAATAGGAAATGAACTAATGAGAATAGGTGCTTGATAAAAGTTCAGTGCCTGACTGGTTGGTTTTCGTTGTTGATGCCATCGATGCTATCAATGAAATGATGAAGAATCAGGTGTGATTCTCTGCTATGCCTTTGGAGGTTCCAGAGGAAAACTGGCTGGCTGGTTTAAGGTTGATTTATACCGAATACTTCTTCATTATGCTATGGATTTCATGGTCAAGTTGGATCTGCTTTTCCCCATTCTCAAAATTTTAGGAATATATGTTTACAATTTTTGAACTCTCTTGAAAAGACGTTGGGTAATAGGTATAAGCAGGCTTCAAATGCTTATTCCCAGAGCAAGGAAGTTTTTAGGTAGCTATTCTAAAGAAATAAACTTCTAAATTTTTTTTTCTGTACCTGGGATAGTTGTCAATACTATTACGTTATTTAGATGAGCTCAGGGGTCTTTTTCTGTTCACCATTACATGCTCAGGACAGTGCACAATGCCTGGCATGCAGAAGGTACTCAATAAATATTTGTTAAATGAATGGGTTGGTAGTTAAATGTTACCTGCATGTCTGTGGATAAGTCATTCACTTGCTTTGCCCTCATTCTTTTCTCTTGTAAAATGGGACCAATCATGAATAGCCCTTGGAGTACCGGCAAGAAAAGAATTATAGTGGAAACTATGACTTGCCTCTTGGATCTCCTTTATGGAATGAAGAACTCATTCCCCTAGCAGTTGGGAGTGTTGATTCCCAACAGCCTTAAGCTGAGCCCCACTTTGTGATTTGTCTTAGCTGCAGAAAGCCCCCTATCCCAAGGTCATGCTCCATCCACATGGTATCCCGTACCCAACCACTATCTAGTACAACATATAAAGGCTCAGCCTCCTTGCCTCAACTCAGAACAACTATGATGAGCCATTTCAGCTCTAGAGCTTTCCAGGGGGTCATCTGAGGCCTTCAGTGGAACTGGACTGACTGTAGTTCAGATTCTTGGTCTGGCCACCCCTGCTTCTTGCCCCTCTTTTCCCTGGGTGTTGATCCCAAGAGCAAGGCCTAAAAAATCTTCTAGAGTCTGGTTCCACGGGAATCCAACCAGAGACAGCAGAACACAGTATGTGCTAAATAAAACACTTATGGGGGTCTGGTGGTCAAGCTAAAGCAAGGATGCACTGCAACACCTCCCAGCCCAAGAAATAGGCTCTTCTGTGAGCTCCGAGATCCTAATAAAAGTGTTTTCTATTAAACTCTTGTGGATGATATCAGGGAGGGAGTTGCTGCAGTGGTCTGCAGTGGTCCATAGACCTTCGTCCTTTCCCGAGGGCATACAGCTATCCCCGGCTTTTCAAAGCCTTGCCTTAGGCCACTTCGCTTTTATAAAATACCTACATCAGGGCCTGTTTTCGCTAACTGAATGAAGACCGAACAGGACTTCTGCTTTTAATGGGGGAAAAGGCAAAGAGCAAAAATAGCAGCAAAATTAGCATTCCACGTTTGTGTTGCAGCAAGCCATCAAAGAGGTGGTGAGAGGGGGCCCCCCAAGCTCCTTCCCCCAGAACTCCACTCAGCACCTCCGCATCAGGCCGCCAAGCTTTGAACTGTATCTGTGAGCATCTATGCTTTATCTTGATGTATTTTATGCATCCGTTAGCAAGATGTGGCCTAAGGTATCAGACAAGTCTAAGAGAGGTGATTTTGGGGGTCGGGGAATGCTCAACAATTCCTCCATATAAACAAACGGCAATTGCTTCTTTGCTTTATGTCAATGTGGCTTAGGGGAGGTTTCGCAGAGAACACCCACCCAACTTGGGGATAGCAGGGGAAACCGGTCATAGTTTAGAGTCATAGTTTAGAGAGTGGACTTTGGAATCAGGCAGGCCTAGGTGCAGGTGTCAACCACCATTCATCAGGGATAGGCTGTTTGATGAGTCATCCTTCTTGGCCTCGGTTTCTTCATCCACAAAATGGGAATTTTAAAATCCCTGCCTCTTGCGGTTGTTGCAAGAATGTATGGAACGGTAGGTACAGCTTGTAGCATGGGGCTGGTTAGTGCTTAATAAGAGGGACTGTTACTAGGCTGGGCTCAATGGAAATTGGTAACGCCATCTGGGCTGGGGAGTGACCACAGAGATGGAGGGAGCCAGGCTACGCTCACGTCGGGGATGGCCAATCTCATGCCCATCCAGGGAAGGACTTTGTATGGCAGCCCAGGCGGAGATGCAGGGAGCTCCCTGCCCAAGAGCAAGCCCTTGGCTTTGCAAAGACCGAGTGAGAGTGAAAGAGGGAATACATTCCCAACTGTTTGGTGCCAGCGCAGGAGCAGGCTGAGCTCCGTGTGGGGAGGGGGGCTTGTTCGGGACTCTGTCCAGCCCGCATCACAGCTCAGCTTCTCCCTCTGCCCAGTCCCGTCCCTGCCTCCTGCCTTCTGCCCTTGAGGGTCCATCCCTCCGAAATAGCCTTCACCCTAAACTCCATCACAGGGTCTGCTCTGGAGACTCCAACCTGTAACAAAGTCTGAAAGCACAATTAAAGGGGACGTCTTCAGGCCCCAACCCCCCCAAAGCCCCCCTCCACACTTCCTTTGTTCATCCTTTTATCTTTCAATCTTATCCCTTTGTCTGTGTTTTGTTCTCTCCCTATTCAGAGCATTTCGTGTTAATGGCCTGTTATACACAGCTTGTCCAGGAGCTGTCAGGTCGTGGCAGAAGCCTATTTAGACAAGTTGTCAGGTTGAACGGGAGAGGGGAAAAAAAAAATCCCAAATCAATGTGTTTTCGCATGCAATCACACGTGGGCTAATTTATCTGTAGCCACGTTCTACCCCGCCAGTTTGGCATAAGGGTCCTCAGACAAGGGGGCTGTGCGTTGGCTGATTAACAGAGCGATTTTTATTGGGAGAAGGACAACACAATTGTTTTATGGTAATTATCACCATTTGAACCTGCACACACGCTCCTGGGGAAGATTAAAGAAAAGGCTCTGTACGGATGATGAAGCAACTCGAAACGTGCGTTGGCTAAAGAGGGCTGGAACTATTTAGAATATTAACGTTTTCTACCTTGTGAAAGCCCCTGGGAGGCCCCAGATTGGCTAATTTTTAAATAGCCCCTGTGCCTTATCTGTAGGACTGAACACAAGTATATTCCGTTTCTGGAGTTGGGGAAACAGGACGGTAGCTGGCTAGGATGACTTGCCTAGAGACAACAGTCCAGGCTATTTCAAGGCTAAGGACAGAGGTAGTCTTTCTGAAGTACTGGGCTGGGCCAGGAAACATCTCACGTTTGCGCTTCGTGAAAGCAAAAAAGCAAAACTGAAGAACTGAGTGAGAAAACACACATACATGCACTCACGCTCACACACACGGAGGAGAGTTTTTTTTTAAATTTATTATTTATTTGTCAGAGAGAGAGAGGGAGAGAGAGAGAGAGGGAGCACAGGCAGACAGAGTGGCAGGCAGAGGCAGAGGGAGAAGCAGGCTCCCTGCCGAGCAAGGAGCCCGACGTGGGACTCGATCCCAGGACGCTGGGATCATGACCCAAGCGGAAGGCAGCAGCTCAACCAACTGAGCCACCCAGGCGTCCCAAGTTTTTTTTTTTTTTTTTAAGAGTGTTGGGACTGTGATGGTTTTAAACTTGAAACATGCTACAAACTACAAAACACTTCCCAGGTGAACTGAAACCTCCAACGGGGGAAAACACAGACTTTGGTATTTTCTTCTTTGATATTTGATAATTCTCATTGCATTTTTCTTTTTTTGGTCCATTCCCACCGTCATGTCTGAGTTTAGGACAAGGACAGAGTGAGATAAGTCTGTCACAGCAAGGCAAAACAGAGCTGTAAAAATGGTCTGCTAACCAGAATATGGCTGCTTTAAAGGTTGGTGGCATATGATTAGCTTAGCAGAATCTTGCTTAAATAGGGAAGAATAAACCCTTTTGAGTCTGTTTCTCTATCTGTGGCTAGAATTTGGAAGACGTGGTCCTGGGGGCTGACTTGTGGAGATCTTCCCACTTCTAGCACTTTCTCTGCTTTTTTTCCCCTTCCCTTTTACAGGTAGGAATCATTAAGTGGTGCCTCTCTCCTTGTGGCTGGAGCAGGAAAGTGGAAGGGCAGGAGCATTTCCGACAATCATTTTGTTAAGAAAACCCAGGCTTGGGAATCAAAACAGCTCTCTTCCCCCACCTCGCAAACGAAGAAGACAGATGAAAAGTCTGGAAACTCCCACCCAATTAAGAAATGCTTGCCCCAGAATGGAACATTAGAAAGTTGAGCTGCTAAGAGCAATTTAGAGCCCGCAGCCAGGCTTCCATTCTGCTGCCATTTCTAGAATGTCTTAGAAAGACAGATTTTATAATTGAAAATTAAAACATTTGACATGCAAATGTAAGAGTTAATTTTTCCCCTTTGTAAGGCCACTGAAAATTTTTGCTAAGGAAGAGAAAATCAATTCTCCATTAAAAGAAGATGCTCAAATGAAACAAGGCATTTACCATTTGTTTTGTAATTATGCACTTGGAGGGATGAGACTGGCAATGGGATATATATGGGAGCAGACATCTCTCAGCTGTGGCTTCACACCTGAGATGTGTGTGTGTGTGTGTGTGTGTGTGTGTGTGTGTGTGTTTAATCATCAGCTGATCGCTCTCAATTTGCTGTGGTTTTCTAGAAAACAAATTTTGTTCTCCGTTTGGTTTCTCTCAAAATCACAAAAGATCATTTCTTTATCCACCAGGTTATATGGGGGATGGACAGCAAGTGTCAGGCATTGGGCTAGACGCAAGAAACAGAGCTACAGCCACAGCCTGTGCTCTGAAATTGTACACAGTCTCGTGGCAGAGCGGACAAAGTGGTCAGAATTCACAGCCAGGCAGATAGATTCCCAGTGTGTGGTCTTCACCTTGACACAGGGGATGTGGCGGCCAGCTGGGGTCGGGTGGGATTGAGGTAGGCCTGGGATGGAGAAGAGTCAAGGAAAGCACTCCAGAAGAGATGATCTAAGGGCCTCAGAAATACTTCCGTTGGCCACTGACTTTTCTGGACTTCTCTGGAGTCAGGATGAATATGCACAGAAACCTAAACAGCGTGTAAGTTGGAAAGCTGACAGTAAGGAGAGAGGTGGCTTCTAGGACATGCCTCCATGGAAGAAGGGTCCATGTGACTCTAGGGTGGCTGTGCTGTAGGGTAGTATTTCTGTACCTCTTATCTTGGAACCTTAGCACTCTCTGAGATGGTAATGGGCAGTCTGCCAACAGGATGCCAGGATCAAGTAAGTCTGGAAAATCAGTTTGGTTCAATAAAGGTAAATGGGTGTGTTTACTTCATGCTGCATGCTCATGTATACTGTGAAACTCCAAGAGAGGAATAGAATTTCAGCACATATTCTTTCTTTGTAGAAAGCCTTGTGAAGATCTCACAGAACAAGAGCATCCCAGAGAACGTAGTCCAGGAAATTTTGTCTTCCAGGAGGCATGTAAAGGGTGAAGCTGTCTGGAACCCAGAAGCCTCTTTTGCCCCCTTGGCAGCGTGGTAAGAGAAGCCCTCCACTGGGTGGCCGGTGGTGGGTTGTGGTCTTGGTGCTTGGTTCCTTTCCTTCTGTCAGTGACCCAGCCTGTGTCTCATTACTGGAGCCCTTTCCCTGTCTGTCTGCTCCTTTGGTCCCCGGTTGCCTCCTCAAGGTTATGGACTCCCTGCTTCAGTTCACCTTCCAGGACCTGTGAAGTCAGCCTGTTACTCCAGCAGGAGCTGACTTTTCTGAACTTGGCCTTTGAACATGGGGAACCTGTTAGTCTTAACCTTCAAGTTGGCTCAGCTTCTCCTGCTGGTTTCTCCTAACTAAATCCGCCCCTCCGTTTCTTCCTCCATTTCTTACTCCCTCACTCCCTCCCTTCCCCCCTGCCCTCCTTCAACATTTATTATGCATGTTCTATGGCCACCACAGAGTTACACGGTTTTACTGCAGTCGTTCATGACTTCTGGGTCATATCAGAGTTCCGAATCAACGGGCCAAACTCCAGTCCCGTGCCTGCCCCCTAACTGGTGCGTTGAGGGGACATAGTTATTGCAAGGGGCATGTGTGGGGGGCCTTGTGAAAGCCTTGATAGATAACATGTCCTTCACATGTGATTTACAAATGATGGATATACTGTTGTGATTAAAAGCATTGTGTGTAGGTACGATTGGGACTCAAAATAGATTTTAATTTATATAGAATTAACATTGCTTTGTCATTATGTATTTTTTAAAGTTTTTAAAAGATTTTAATTTCTTTTTTTGAAAGATGTATGCATTTATGAGAGAGAGAAAGAGAGCGCCCGTGCGTGCATGCGTGCGTGCGTACACGTGAGCGGGAGGGGCAGAGAGAATCTCAAGTGGACTCTGCACTGACCATAGCCTCACTCATCTCACAGCTCTGAGATCATGACCTGAGCCGAAACCGAGTTGGACACTCAACCAACTGTGCCACCCAGGTGCCCCTAAAGATTTGATTTTCAAGTAATCTCTACACCAAGCATGGGGCTCAAACTTACAGCCCTGAGATCAAGAGTCTCTTGCTCTACCGACTGAGCCAGCCAGGTGCCCCTGTCATTACATATTTTTAATCAACACATGCTATAAGTACTATTATCTTGTTGGTGTCTATAGATTTTTTTAATGTTGAGAGAGGATCTTTTATCCCACCTAAGCCTCGGGCTTTGAAGTCAGCCAAACACCAGCTCAAATCCCACTTCTGTTATACACTAGCTGAGTGACTTTGGGCAAGTTGTTTCCCTTTTAAAACCTTAATTTCCTTACCTGGAAATGGGAATCATCATGTGTACTTCGTGGGTTGCCGTGGAGATGAAATGATGAATGTAAACCGCCTACCAAATTGCGTAATTGCTCAAAAAATGATTATGGATGTACTTATGTACAAAAGAGAAAAGGAGGAGAAAGAAGAGGGGGAAGAGGAGGGGGACAGAAAGGCACTAACCAGGACCTGGGCAGAAATACTTGGGACCAGAAATACCAGGGGAGATTAAAAACCGTTTTCACGGGACTCCTGGGTGGCCCAGTTGGTTAAGCGGCTGCCTTCGGCTCAGGTCATGATCCCAGCATCCTGGGATCGAGTCCCGCATCGGGCTCCTTGCTCGGCGGGGAGCCTGCTTCTCCCTCTGCCTCTGCCTGCCACTCTGTCTGCCTGTGCTCGCTCTCTCACTCCCTCTCTCTCTGACAAATAAATAAAATCTTAAAAAAAAAAACCGTTTTCACTGCCATTACAAATCTGCTATATCTTTGAGTTGCATAAACCCATTAACAGCCAACATGCTGCCAAGCGTGCTGCCCAGTGCTAGGGAACACTTGTAACATTTTGGCTACTCCACATTTGAGCTTTCTTCCCATGTTCCCAGTTGGAGGTTGATGGGAGACAAGGAGCTGGATGACTCCTACTGATTAGCGGGAACCTCGGGGGGCATTATTCTCAAGTCTTTGAGCTGATATCCTGCCAACAAATACTCCTTCGACTTTAGTTATCTAGGGCCAGTTTCTGGCATTTGCAACCAAGAGAGCCACCCAGTACACCCATGATACAGACTTGATCCCATCTGGCCGGTCTGAGATGGGCAGGCTCCAGATCCGATGATCAAACCACAAGCTTTTGGCTCGGCCCCGTTCCCACTGCAGAGACTTGGCGGATGACAATCGCACCTGGTTTCATAGTCTGGTTGGTGGCAGAAGACCCATTACTCCTCACTCCTCCTCTGTCCCTCGGTGTCTGACTTCTTCCAGCTGTCGCGGGGGGAAGACAGTGGAGGAATGGCCACAAAGGCTGCCTAGGGCCACATACAGCGAGGTCTTGACTGGTGGCTCTGTCCCACGGCCGAGTCACCTTTGCAGGACCCCTTCATCCCAGAGAACATGGCAGCAGTTCAACCAGCGCAAGGGGGTGAAGGATAATGCCAGCTCTCCCTCCTCTGTCCCCTCCTCCCTCCCCACACATACTGCACCCCAGGGATCAGCCCTCCAGGGTGACCTCTGGATGTCCCACCCCCAGCACACCCTGTTGTTTGCGGTGGGAAAGACTGCCCCCAAATCCTAGTCTCCCTGAAAGTGCTCCACGGAGCCCAGACGCCTGCAAAGCACTCTCGTTTTGTTTTCGCATTTCAGATGTTAATTATAAGGAAGAGAATTAGGCATATAAAACAAATTACATTGGCAGCGTTTGCTTCACTCGTGCACCACGGGGCCCAGGCGCCCCTAATGAGATGTGACTACAGATCATCGTGCTTCCTGCAAACAGCCAATTGCTTCTAATGTGGCAGAGTCTTCCTTGTGTTGCCTGAGAATCAGCCACAGGTGTAGGATTTGACTCGTGAGCATCACTCCCCGCCCAGGGAAGGGCGGTTAGATCAACAGCAGGATGAGGAAGGCTGGAAGGAGAAAGAGAGAGGCAGAACCCTCCCAGGCTTCAGATCTTCCCCCTAATCTCTGATAGGGCTCTTCCTCCACCTACCACAGCCACCCCAAATAAATGCACAACCCAAGAACAAGCAGCGTATCTTGGTCCTTTCTCGAAAAAGCAACTGCAGCTGCCACGAGATGCAAGCCGTGAACACTGTCTTTTCTCAGTGCTTAACAATATTAATGTCCCCAGTGAAGAACAAACAGGCATTCTACCATGGGTCGAAAACTGTTTGTGAGCTTAATTGGAAAACATTACTTAATGTTTCCCTTAATTGGAATTAATTACAAGACCCTCGTGAAGAAATAACTCCATATGCGAGATTCGAAGACCTCACACTGTGATGTGAAATTTCCCTTAGAGAGTTTGCCCCATCGGACGTGCTCGGACAACCTACAGAATTCGTGCACCTAAATGTGTTGCTTGTGGGCGCCCGTCTTGAGCGCAAAGGACACTGGCTTGTTGGTAAACAATAGGGAGACTCAGCGATGTTGAGTCTGAGGAGATGGCTCAGGGAAGCGGGGTGACTTCTTGGACTATTAGTGAATGGAAGGGTTTGGAGTTTTCTCAAGTTCTTCAAGCTCCAACACTCTGGGTTTCTCATTTCCCAGCCCCAGGATTCTGTCTTGAAATTGCTAACTGGGAGACAGAACTGAAACAAAAGACAGACTTGTATTTATTTATTTAGAGGAGGTAAGGGGCTGAAGGAGAGAGAGAATCTTAAGCGGGCTCCACACCCAGCTCGCAGTCAGACGCACGCAGGACTTGATCTCAGGACCCTGAGATGGTGACCTGAGCCGAAGTCAAGAGTCGGGACTGAGCCACCCAGGCGCCCCTGAAAGAAGGAACAAGACAGTCCCGGAGAAATGATCTTGATTGGATTTCCAGCTTTGCTTAGGGATAGTCGGTGTTATCTACCTGCAGAAACAGATTTTTTTTTTAATAAAAATCCTCTTTTTTTTTTTAGCTCAATCCTTGAGCTAAAAGTCAAATGTGCAGTCCCTTTGAAAACAACTTTTGAAAGCAACTCATGACTACATACTAGTTTGCATGAATCAAACCATATTTGGCAAAACCATGTGTGCACGTAGATCCAGCCATCGTGTGCTCTTAAGAGTCTCCCGAACCGTGTTCTGAAGACAGGAAGGGGTGTGTGATCTATCATCATGGGTCTAGTGGAGAATAGGGAAGGTCAATGATTAAATAAGCCTTGGAAACACGGAATCAAATAAAGTTATATGGGTTTCTTCATAACAGGCTCCTCAGAGCATTGGTCATGCCAAGGGGCTTTGCCACTTTCCTAGGACATACATTTTGCAGTGTGATCTTATTTGACTTTGGAACTCCTTTTTATTGGCGTGTCAACAATTCATGACAGACCAGTGTTCTGCAGAATCAGCTTAGTATGCTTTAGAACACTTTAGTGTTTCAGCCGGAAGTCCAAGCAAAACAAGCTTAGAAGAAAGAATAAGCTAGGAGGGGGTGCCTGCATGGCTCAGTTGGTTAAGGGACTGCCCTCGGCTCAGGTCATGATCCCAGAGTTCCGGGATTGAGTCCTGCATCGGGGTTCCAGCTCCACGGGGAGTCTGCTTCTCCCTCTGACCTTCTTCCCTCTCATGCTCTCTCTCACTGTCTCTCTCCCTTAAATAAATAAATAAAATCTTAAAAAAAATAAGCTAGGAAAATATGGAGAACTGTGGACTTGGATATATTTCCTTAGTGATAGGATTCAAATCAGTATATGAAAGAATTTGCCATTAAGAATCAGAATAATTGGGGCGCCTGGGTGGCTCAGTGGGTTAAAGTCTCTGCCTTCAGCTCCGGTCATGATCTCAGGGTCCTGGGATCAAGCCCTGCATCGGGCTCTCTGCTTGGTGGGGAGCCTGCTTCCCCTCTCTTTCTGCCTGCCTCTCTGACTACTTGTGATCTTTCTCCCTGTCAATTAAATAAATAAAATCTTTAAAAAAAAGAATCAGAATAATTGTTAAGTCGGATAAAGTATGATCAAATGATTTCTTATAAGTGGCAAGTATAAAACCCAATGATATATTAAATTTGCTTGCTTTAAAAGAGGTACAATTCTATTTTGCTCTTAGAAGATCTTCAAGTTGTATGATTTAAAGGGTTATAGAGAAGATGAATGATTGATAGTGATTTTATTTTTCTACTCTAATAGCTAGTGAATCCAAATCTATTAACAGAAACACAGAATTCTAGTTTCTTTGTGCTAAGAATAGGGAGTAAATTTCTAAGTGCATAGAGGGTCTTGTGGCTATGACATTCTTGTTATTATTAGCATGACTTGGGTATGATTTAACCCAGGAAAATCTGTTTTGTAAGTGACCATTACATAAAGCTTCCTTTAGAGAACAAAAATGACCCTTGGAATGTAGATAGCAAGAGACCAAATAGAGGTGTACGAGTCAGAAGTTTCCAGAATAAGGATATTTCTTATGTGGGTGGTAAATCATTTTTTTCCCCCCACAAGTCATGAGATCACGTATTTCCTTCAACAGAACAGATGCTTTAGGAAGAAATCTTAAAGTGAGGACAAGATTTCATTCTGAGCATAAAGAGTTTTTGTACATATTTGTTAGCAATACCCTCCAAAACTCAATTTATTATTTGCGATTCGGGTAACAGTAATGTCTTTGTTCCTCTCCTTTCCTTTCCCATTATCAGTGATGTCAAAAGAAGGCAGGAGGGAGAAAAAAGGGGTTACAAAATTGGATGGAATAATTTATCGGAAGGGGTACTTCCTGCACGCAGTGTAATTTTGTTTTCAAGTAGGAATTTTAAACCTTTACTCCGGGAGTCTTTGCCTCCTGGGAAAAGGAGGTTTCCCTCATACCAGACCATCCCTCATCCTAACGGCGGCTGTTATGCTTCTAGTTGAAAAGACACTGGGTTTATGCTGTACAGCATGTGCAACTGGGACAAGGGACGGCAAAGGCTGATTAATGGAATTCGCAGCAGGCCCTAGGAATGCCCCACGAGGCGCGGGGCTGGTGCGCCAACAGCGGCTGGGCGGGGGATGGGCTGGGCCACATAGGACGGGCTGTGCTGCTCAACCTTCCTCAGCTTAGCTGTTTTGACACCGGCCAGGGGCACCTCAAGCTGTCTGGGGCTGTGCACTAACCAAGTCTGGCAGACGCTTTTGCCACAGGCTCCCGCCTCCCAGCAAGTAGCGTCTTTACTAGAAGGCCTGGGAAACCCACCCTTCTCCTCCAAGAGGAGATCGCAGAGGTGAGGCCTGCCTTGTATTTCATATTATAATGAAAGGAGGGTTACATGCCAGCAGGATATTAAAACCATAAATACTATAAAAGATGAGTTCACAAACACCGATTCCTCAGAGAAATCTTTTCTTAGACCCCAGACTAGGTGAGGACCCTCTCTAATATAATGCCCTGAATGTCTCCCCTCGCTGGTGTTGTCGTGAGTTAATGTCCTCTTGGAGGAATTTTTTTCTTTCTTACTGGTCCTCAAAATTCTAATATTAATTCTCTAAGGGTGGAGACCCCTCTGTCTTTCTCCCTAGCACCTAAGACAAAATGGATTATAGGCCTGCCCAGGCCTGTCCTCCTTTCCCCTCCTCCTTCCCCTCTCCCCTCCCCTCTCCTCCCCTTCCCTTCATGAATAATTTAGTCCTAAAGCCATTAGGTTGGGCAGAAAGGGGTAGGTGTCCAGGGGGGTAGGAAGGGGAGGGGGTGTGGAAGCCTAGACTTGGATGGGCTCATTTCACTTGTGTCCCAGAACAGGAAACTCTTGGCCTACTCAGCCCCTTTGGGAAGGGGGGAGAGGGCCATCAAATTATGAGTGCAATTAGACAAAACATCTGTTAGATTGATTGTTTTTTTCATTGTTTCAACCAGTTCTTGTGGTGTTGTAGAGACAGATCACTGGTTAATTTAGTTTGATGACCAGTAGTGTCTGTTCTAATTGAATTTTTGACTGGATGTTTGGGAGTCATAAAAAGATATGTGTATTTGTGTGTGTGTGTCTATGTGCGCGTGTGCATGCGCACACGTGCGTATGCTGTAGTAGAAAGATCACAGCCTTTGAAATCAGACACTCTGCTTTAATCCTGTTTCCTCATTCGTAATATAGGATCAATGAGAAATTTGCTTGTGGGCTTGTGGTGATTCCATATTCACTTATGATAGACCCTTGATATCAGATGTTCAAACACAGGGGTACCGCGTATAGTTCTGCGCCATGGACCACCTTGGCAGTTTTGTGAAGCCAATGCATTCCTTCTCAAAAGAATGTTTTTGAGATGCATCAAAAATACATCAGATTCAAAAGGGAGCCAATTATATTGAAATGTAGTTATCAAAATATTAATAAACACATTTGTGAGATAGTAATTGATGTTTTTATTGATATGTTCAACAGCAAGTTCTAGTGACAGGTCTAATAGCGGGCATAATTTTGAAGCACAGATGAGCAGAAATGAAAGATTGAGATATTCTGAACCACAATGATATGAACGGATGTGACGTTTATTGGTGGCAAAGACACAGTTACCACTAACAAAATGGCGGTCTGTTTCCTACGTTCGCAAACAAAGAAAACGCTGAATTTTATTTGATTTTTTCCCCTTTTCAAATTTTTATTTACATTCTAGTTAGTCCACATACAGCACAATATTAGTTTCAGGCATGGGATTTAGTGATTCACCGCTTACCTACAATGCCCAGTGCTCATGAAAATGCTACATTTCAATTAGAGGTCAGGGAGTCTAAAAATGGCAACCTTTCCCCATCTCAGTCCACAGACTCCTGAATTCGAATTCCTCCTTGGATCCCAGGTTAAAACCCCTAGTATAAGGTGACATTGACTTTCGCCCACCTGTCTCAGCCTCTTAATCCCCTCCAGCTGCTGTCATAGGCTTGTCTTCACCTGGGGCTTCTGGAGGCAATGCCGATGGCCACCTGCAGCCCATTCGGTGTACGTTTGATGGGGCAGCATGTGTGTGCTTGCGCGTGGAGAGACCTCGGAAACGTCCCAGTTAAGTTCCCTCTGCCTCCTTACTGAGGGGTCCCGTGTGCCCAGTGCCTCGGACACTTTCTAATTCCCATCCCCGACCACGCCGGCCAGGTTTGCTTTGGAGGAAACGCCAATGTCGCCGTAGCCACTTGCTTTTAAAAGGATCTCCCTTGCCTCCAGCAAGCTATTGGTTCTCTGAACTTTATTTATTAACAACCCCCTCCATCCCTGGAGAAGGCATCCATTCCTTCGTGTTGATTTCACCAGAGCCCATCTTCCTCTAGCCCCCAAGGAGAGCTCCAACCCGTGGGCCAGCCAGGTGAGAGAGGCCCTGTCCCCGGGGCCAGGCTGGAACAGCAGACAGAAATGCAGGGATGGGGGCACAGGTTCCTGACCCACCAAGCCCTGAAAGCCAGACGGGCATGATCGTGCCGCTGTTCAGGCTGTGCATCCAAGTGAGAATCCAGAAAAAAAAAGCCCACTTTCTATGTAGGGGTGGAGGGTGGGGGTGGGGGAGGCTGGCCAAAGTTGGAATCAAATGTCTCCTCGCTTTTATCCTGGATGAATGCTGCCTCACATGTGCAGCTTTCTCAGCCAGGAACCTGGCCTCTCCCATCAGCCCAGAAGAAAATCAGAGAGAAGCAACACGTGTCCCTTGCCTCGTGGTTACTGTGGCTGAACCTGCTCGATTCCGTGTCGGCTTGCTGAGCTTTTCACACGCTCCCTCCCAAAGTGTGGAGGAAACTAGGGCGCTGGGAGTTGAGAACAAAGTAAGGGGAGCAGAAGGCGCGTAGTTTTGTGCTGGGACTTCTGAGGTGAGCTGGCAATCGCCAATGAAAAGCTCGAACAGGGCTCCCCGAGGTGGCCCGTGGTCATATCACGTAACACTAGAAAGTGTCCCCTGAGAGGGAGAGGGGGCTGTCACTCCCTGACTGAGGAAAAGAGTTCTCGGCTGAGGCACCGAGAGCTGGTGGCCAAGGCAGACCCCAGGTTAGAAGGGGACAGAGGGATGAGAGAATGATTAATTAAAAACCCAGGTTGAGCCTGTCAGGCTGGTTTTCTGATTTTTCTAGCCTGGTCACAATCTTCCGGTTAATTTTCTCCACACAGTGTGGTCAAATTGCATGCCTCGGGGAGCGCCCCTGTGTTTATCTGTGAGATAAACTTGCCCTAATGATAAGTCCCAGCTCCACTCGGTCAAGGACACGTTATGCAACAGACCTGTGGGTCCTCTGTGAGAGAAGAATGGAGAGGGACATTCTGTCCCCCTGACCCCGGGGATCCTACCGCCACTCTTCCTTTAGATAATGTTGATCCCCTTCTTTGTTTGGATGGTCAGGTACATACAGAAGAGACAAAGGGAAATTTCGCCTGTGGTTTTACCAGCCAGAATTTCCCAGCTGATTTTCTGTATTTCTTCTCTTTTCTTGCTTTCAGTTGCATCTGTAAAATTATAGATTGGACTTTATTTATTTAATAGCCGTGTGTTGAAGGCTATCAGAGAGGCTGGTGGAGACCAAGCCTTTGGCTCCGAGCGGCTCGCTGTTCAATGGGCCACACAGTATGGTCAGTTGGTTGTCCCCGGCAGTTGGACCCTCTTGCTTGGCACTGCCTTGACACTTTGGATGACCTTCCCTTATCGCCCTGCCAATTCCCTAAGCTGAGCAGTCGGCACGATGCTTTTCAATAATCTTTCTTTGAACCAACTGCTTTGAATCCCTATTTTGCATTGGGCCCAGTGCCGGGGGCTTTAACTTATGTTTCACTCAGTTCTGTTCGTGTTTATAGGCCGAGGGCAGGGCCAGTCGCTGGCACACAGAAGGTTGGGGAGACCAAAGGGATTTGGGAGGGAATGCCAGTGCTGGCTTAGACTGGGTCTGGGTTGCAGCGCTCTTGTCCAGCTGTGTGGCCTCAAGCCAGGGGTCTCCCCTGGCTGAGCGTCAATGCCCTCATTTGTAAAATGGGTGCCATAAAAGGCTCGTGATAAAGATGAAGTGAAATGCTACCTCGAAAATTCTGGCATATCCTCTGCGTTCCACATATACAGAATGACTGACTGGCTGATTAGAGTCCCTGGAACCAATGATGAATGAAGACTGACTCTTTGGGTCGCAGGCCTTCATTTTCTCCCTTCAAATGCGCTCTCCGGAGAGCTCCTAACTCGAGCCGCAGAGACTTGCAGGTGTGAGTGTAGGTTGACACACTCGCTCCCTCCCGGAGAAACATTTGCATCGTAAATCAAATTTCTAATCATCTGGTTTAAATAATGTTTCCTATTATTTCAGAGGGTTCGCAGTTTCCCCTGGAGCCCATCTGCTAACCCGGTGCCACCCATTAAGAACCCCTTATGTTTCAACAAGTATTGATTGGGAGGTCACCGGGAAGTAGATAAGAGACTTGTCGGGCGGGATGCATTTTAATTGGAAGCAAATCAGGATACGATTCTAGTAATTGAGGCATGAAGCAATAATCGCCCGAACGCTGGTGGTGCCAGTATGAGCGGAAAAGAAAAACAGCTTCCAGAGACCTTAAGTGGTGAGAAGTGAGCATCGAAAGGCCCAAGCAGATGCAAGGAGAGAGAGAGAAAGAATGGTGCAGAGAGGCTCCAAGCCTTGAACTTGTGCTGGGTGGGTTGGGGTTGGGAGGTTAATGGCACCTCCCTTGGGAGCCATAAGGCACCATAGAGGGGAGCTGGCTCTCTGGGGGACGGATCCTAAATCTGGCCTTAGTTAGCCAGAGCGAGTTTGGGGTGGTTACAAAGCACCCAGGTGGGGGCGGGGGGTGTCTGCCAGGCGGCTGGAGATACGAAGTCCCGCAGGAAAATGAACAGCTCCTTCCGAGATCACCATCATGGCTGTGTGATGGTCAGTGGGAGACACTGGGGCCAGAGCTTTGATCTGGGGGATCTTCACCTTTGATGTGAAGCCAGAAAGGTAGGTAGAAAGGTAGGAAAAAAATGCTGTAGGATCAAGTTATGAATCTTGAAAACAGCCCATATTTAGAGGCTAGACTAAAAGGAGTCAAGAGAGAGGGAAAGAGAAAGAGAGACAGAGAGGAGGTGTGGTGGCAGCATGGGCAACATCTCAGCAGAGAACGGACCACCCAACCAGGAGAGAAAGAGGACACAGGCACATCTCAAAAGACATAGACAGATGGCGACTACGAGGAAGACCCCTCTTCCTGCTGGTGTTCAGACAACATTTGGGGAACACTGGAGCCACGCACCAGCCTAGGAAAAGGAGGGGAGGCGATGCAGGGAACTGTGTGTTGGCATTGAGTTTCAATCTGGATGACTGAGAAAATCGCTGGAGTGCCGGACAACCTATTAGTGACCGGGCTATGTTTCCTGCATCAGACAGATGGGAGCCCCAGATAGGATTTAAGTCCTGTTTACGGGACGTTTTTGAAAGTTACAATGTTGTGTATTTGAGTTAGTGACTATACCATTTCTACTGTCCACGTGGTAATAGCGTGAGCTCGCAAAGTCATTTGTTGTCTTCCTTCTTGACAGGTGCATTGATACAGTCTCCACGAACTTATCGATTCTGCTCACGAGGCAGGTAAGACAAGTGTCAAAGTTCCCCTTTTACAGATGAGGCGACAGGCTTGGAGAGATAATGGAAGATTTTCCGAAGTCCCAGAGCCGGTAAGTGGCTGGGCAAGAACTTTAACCCAGGATTTTGGACTCCTGATTCAGTCCTTCTTCTATGCCAGGCCTGGCTCTAAGGATAGATTGATTACCCCCTTAGGAGTCTGTTTTGGTTTATATCTTCCACGTTACATAACCCAAGTTAGAGACTCTAATGGATCATTTGGGGTAATGTGCTGTCAATTTCGCTTGTTAATTGTAATGATAAAAGAGTGTGTTCTGTGTGTGTGCATGTGTGTGCATGCACACACTTTGGGGAAGGGGCAGTTCAAAGATGATTCCGAACCGTGGGCATCCTCAAAAGATGGGCTCACGTGGCAGGTGCCACATGGACTTGCTGGAGCGCTGTGGGCAAGTTTGCTCCCTTCCCCTGGCCTCGGGTCCTTACCTGTAAAAAGAGGATGGTAATACCTATTTTGTAGAAAGGCTGTAAAGAGTCAATGGGGTCATCTGTGCCCAGTGCCTGTCCCTCTAATCTTCCTGTTGGAGGTGGATGACACACCAGGGCCACGGTCACCAACCTGAGCAGGACCCTGTGGAGGGGAGCCCAAGATCATGTCAGGGTTAGTGGAGCTGCTCAGGGAATCGTCCTTTGGGGGGCCTGGGGGCCCAGCTGTGCTCTCAGCCCCTTCTGCACCCTTGAGGAAAAGCCAGTGACGGCAAAGTGGGGAGAGATTGATACAAAAGTGAGGCTTGTTCTGTGGTACACCAGAAATGAATGTAACATTGTGTAAAATAATCATTTCAGAAAAACCCCAGGGCTTGGGAAAGTGAGGAGACCCCCTTTCATAAGGCAAGTCTCACAGAAGAAGGATTGTTTTAGAAGCATCTGCTACTATCTCCTAAGAAAGATGGGAAGCGGTGAGGGCTGGGAGCTCCATACTTTTAGATCAGCCTTTCCAACGAGGGCCTAGAATTCTGCTGACACCGTGAACCTGCAAGGCCAGAGAGCACAGGGAATAAAGAAGGAGCCTGGATGCTGACAACCAGGCCATTGGGCAGGGAGCTGTCCCAGCCCAGGAAAGATAGGCCAGACACCTGAAGGGCCCTCCAGGAATTGCAGGCATTTGTAGAAGGAGCTAGAAGGGGGAGATGTGTGGGAAGGGGGCCGAGGGGGCAGAGGGGTATGGGAGGCAGAAAGAAGCTGTAATTCCACTTGAGCTAAATGAAACCACATGCCGAGACAGAAGTGACTTACAAAATGTGGATGAGCACCGTGTCCTTCGCGTTGCTCCTCTTGGGGTGAATTAAGTCCCCCCTGGGGGTTTGACAGAGGTGGGAAATCCAGGAGTTTGGGTGGAGTGAGTGGGGGCGCAGAACACCATCGTGCCCTTCTCCTATCGATACCTCCTTTGCAGAGTGACCGATCAAATATGTGGCCAGTTTGCCTCTGTGATTCTTCTGGAAGTGTCTGCCTTTGGGGCATCTTCTGCCATCCAGAGGAAAGCGTGTCCCCTTCTAAAGCGATTTCTGACATCAGGGAGCAATTTGGAAGGTTTTTGTGAGGCATGTGGAAGCTTCTGGAGGCTGGGAGGAGGGGCTGTTGCCATGGAATGTACTCCTATTACAGCCGGGCCTGGTTAGCACCCCTGTGATGTTCTCTATATCCTGGCAGCCCTGTATGCCATACATGGATCTTCCTGTCACCCGCTGTGGCTGGAGGAGACAGTTCATCTGCCTTTGAACTGGTGAGCTGGGTTAGGATAGCCAACTAGAATTTCTCACTGAGACGGTGCTGATTTCCCCCAGACCAGTGGCAGATTACCCGGATGCCCTTAGGAGAGCATAGGGCCTGTCCTGGGATCCGTTCCAAGCCGTTCACCCTTTAGAAAGCAGCCAGATGTGTGCTGTTTTACTTTCTCCTTGACCTCTGGCTTGCCCTGCTCCTCCTGAACATCTCCTGTCTTCTCATGTCATGGGGTCTCCAGTCTGTAGCCCCAATTTTCAAACCTGGCAATATACCAGAATTGCCCAAGAAACTTACACAGGGTAGGTAGCAACAGTGCATGCTTCCTACCTGTCGGTATTGTTCTAAGGAGTTTCTATGTATTCATTCATTTGTTATCACAACAACCCTGGAAAAA
Source organism: Mellivora capensis (assembly GCA_004024625.1). Classification (NCBI taxonomy): domain Eukaryota; kingdom Metazoa; phylum Chordata; class Mammalia; order Carnivora; family Mustelidae; genus Mellivora; species Mellivora capensis. The sequence goes on along the minus strand of PISX010001881.1, from coordinate 123,403 downwards.
CAAGTGCAATTACCATCACTACTTTGCAGATTAGCAAACTGAAGCTCACAGTATTGTAGTCATCTGCTCAAGGTCCTAGAGTTATGATGAGGTCAAGATTCAGGACAGAGAACCAGTACACGCCCTGTTAAGCATCAAGTTACCCCGACAGAGAAGACCCCACCCTCACCTCCTTCTGTAGGACAGAGAACATACCTTTGTTCTTTATCCATTAATCAATTCAACAAAATGTTACTGGAAACCTCTACTGTGTGCCAAGCACCTTTCTGGATGCTGGGAAACATGGAGCATATATTCCATAAGAGGGAGGCAGACAATAAATAAGGAAGTAAATACATACATAGCATCCCAGGGAGTGGGAAGCACTATGATGAAAAAATAATGCAGGGTACAGTGACCAATGGTGGGATTGGATGGAGTGAGGATCTGTGGATGACTTTAGGGTAAGGGGTTTGGGAAGATCTCTTTGGTGAGCAGACATGCAAATGAAATCAGGAAGAAAGAAATGGAGATATAAGGGAAGGGCATTTCTAGGCAGAGGAAATGACAAGAACAAAGGCCTGGAGGTGGGAACAGCTTGATAGATTTAAAGACCTCCCAAGAGGCCAGAGTAGCTGGAGCCCAATAGCAAGAGGGGAGAATTTCCTCATTCTGTAGAGTTCCTAGAAGTTCCTAGAAGAAGCCAAGGCAGAGTCAGGTCGGGCTTTGCAGGTCTAGGGACAGACTTGTCTTGCAGTGTTTGTGAGATGGGACAACTTGAGGTTCTGAGTAGAGAGGTAACATGATCTGACTTGCCTCTTTAAAGGACCAGTCTGAAAGACAATAGACCAATAGGACAAGGGTGGGAGCTACTGTCATAGTCCCAGCAAGAGACTATGAGGGCTTAGTGAAGGTGGAGAGAAATGGTTGGTTCTGGAGAGTTTTTGATCTCCTGGTGGATATTGTAAAGCTGAGGGACTGGATGAGCTCACTTAGGAACATGTGAATAGCTAGAGTAGGCAGAGACTCAGAGCATTCTGGAACATTCCAAAGTTGAGGACAGGGAGAAGTGAGGGGATTCAGGGAGGAGACAGAGAAGGAGAGGCCGATGAGATGCGAACCGTGTCAGAGACTGCTGAGAAGCAGAGCCAGAGAGTTGGAGCGCAGGTCACTGGGGTTGACGACATGGAAATCTCTGGTGACCTGAAGAAGGAGGATGTTGGTGGAGTAGGTGAGGCCTGACTGGAAAGGGATCTGAAAAGACAAGGAGCAGAGAAAGTAGAGACAGCAAGTTAGACTCAGTTCATGTTTTTTTAACTACACAGTGGAGCAGGGGAGCAGCTTGGTAGCTGGTGATAGCCGCAGGGTCAAGAGAGACTGTGAAGGCCGGGCCACAGTTCTGAATGTCCGCGTGCAGAGGGTACCACTGGGTTGGGAGGGGTAACCAGTAGTCGCAGGAGGGGCATGTTTGGAGCTGACAGCATCCCAGGGTACCAGGGGAGGATGTGGCCTTCCAGCATTGTGGGAAGGTCTTGCACAAGGGAATGTGGAGTGGAGGGTAGGGAGGCCGGGGAGGTGGGGGTAGTTGGTGGTAGGTTCACACGTGGGATTCACTTCTGCTGACTTCAATTTTCTCAGTAAATAAGATGGAAGGCCGTGAGCTGAGAGCAAGGAGGGAGACTTCTACTTTATTCTACTATACTGAACAGCCAAGAATTTTAATTTCCAAACCTGTCCTTGCAGGTTTTTCTTTTAGAAACATCAGTTTTCTTTTATAACATATTTATGTGACTTTTTAAGCCCAAGCTTTGGGGGGACTTGGCAATTTGAGGCATGCGTGGTCTTTGGGGATGTTCGTTTCATAATCAAAACACCATGCACTGGTCCTAACTGACTCCAGACAGTTTTTCTGCTGAAAATCCACCCCTTCTCCCCTAAGGAAACATCAAAAAGGGTCCTGTTAACATTAGAACATTAATTCAGAGAAGTAATTCTGGTTTTTTCCTCTGGTCTACGGCCATTTTGCTCTTTTAGATATTGATGGCATTCATTTCAGGAATCACATAAGAAGCGGTGACACATCCTGATGTTTCTATCCCATTCTCTTACACACTTGAAAAATTCTCTTTTGGTTGACTCTCCAGATTATCCCTGCCTTGTCTTTTCCTGATCTAGTTGATTTAAAACTTGCGTGTGCATCCGAATCCCCAATGGGCTGGGCGGGGGGCGGGGGGGAGGGGGCGCGGCTAGTTAAAACACAGAGTGCTGGGCCTCATCACAGAGTTTCTGACTCCATGCGCGTGGAGTCGGGCCCAGGAATCTGCATTTCTGACAAGTTGCCCAGGGCTGCTGCCACCAATGTTGTCACTGCTGGTCCACGGACGACACTTTGAGAACCACTGCCCTGATGGATGTACACTTTTCCAGTAGTGTTTGCGGGAGGGCCAGGCAGCTGCATCGCCTCTCTCTGGACCTGCAGGAGTGATGGGGCGGTTGATATAAAAGAGGGAGCTTGCCGGCTTGCTCCACCCTTCTCTCCTTCCCACAAAAGTGCCCGAGCCACCCCTGACGGAGGAGACCCTGGATCGGAGGGACCTTTGGTCTCCCCTGCAAGCATCTCAGATCATTCTCGTGTCTGTCCTTGCCCGAAAGTAGTCATGACTGCAACATCCCTGGGTGCTTTCCGCTTTCAAGTCCTGATCCCTAAGTGCCCCTTCCCACCCTCAGCTCACACACGTTGCCTTCCCCCCCGCTCAGATCCCTGATCTCTGACTTTCCCCTGTCTGCTGCCACTTGCTCCCAGCGAGCTCCTGGTCTAGGATGGAGGGACCTTCATAATAACCCTGGCAGGCGGCCGTGGGGCCAGGGCCTCCCCTTTGAGGCCGGTGTGTCTTTGATTCCTTGACAGATTAGCTGCACACAGAAGCAGAGCCCGCGTGAGAGGCTGGAGTGAAAGGACCTGCTCTCCCCATGACACATGCCTGTAGTACACGGTGACTGACAGGTGCGGCGGAACGCTATTTGCGGCGCCCAGCAAGCGAGATGCTCATTCCGAAGAGCCCGTGTGGCCTAAAAATACCACAGAGGGTGGGAGGGAGAGAAAGGAAACTTCAGCATGGAATATTTTGAACGAATTAAAAATGGAAAGGCCTTCGGGAAACGAGAGTCACCACTTGCTGTCCCTTCTACAGGGACACCACTTGCTGTCCCTGTCCATCTTCTACAGGGCTTTAAGGATTCCCAGTGGACGGCCAGTAGCCGGGAGGAAGGGAACAGGGAGTTGATTTCGGGGAATGGAGTCAGGCCACCAGTAGACGGACGGCAGAAGCCAGGCCCGAAAGACACAAGCACCACGTGGTGAGCCACACCGATTGGGACTGACAGTAAGGCAGTCTGGGAATTAATGAAATCCAAGAGATGGGGGCTCACCTCCAATTTGATGAACCGCTTTGTCAGGCTTGCTTAACCTCCGTCTCAAATCAGTGAGATTGTAGAGTGTGCAACGGGAGCCTGTCTGATTTTACTTCTCTTCTTGTTAGGATCTTATGGTGCATTCTTAGCCCTCCAGTAGGGCCCCTCCCTGCTCGGCACTCCTCCCTCCCCTCCCTGCAGCCTCCTCATTCATTCTAAGCTCTGGCAGAGAAATGATTCAGTTTAGGTTCTTTCTTATTGTCTTTCTTTGAACATGTCTGGATTACTGATGTAAACAAATGTCCTCCCCGTGAATGAGTTGCCCTGATCAAGGACCTCCTGCATAAATAGATCTGACCCAGCACTTGCAAGATTCTGGGGAGGGAAGGCAAGCTGCGGCCTGTTAGCTGGATCCAGAAGGTTTCCATTGTACCGCTGTCTAGTTTAAGGAGGGAGAAAATGGCACCCAAGAAGAGACCAGAATTACGCAGAGGCGGAAACTGGATTTCTGTTCTCTAAGGAGGGTAGCAATTCAACCCATCAGGGTGAACCCAGTTGGGAGATGCTGGAAATTGGGCATGCGTTCTTGAAAAGACACTGCCCCGGGAAGACCCAGGGCAGAAGCACAGAGTGCAGGCACTGGAGGCAATCTGATTTATTTCCCAGTTCCCTTCTAACAGATGAAGCAGAGGGAACTCTAGATCCATGTTTGCTGATTTCAAATCAATGGGTGATGGGCTGGGTTCCTATTCGTGCCAAACTATGAGACTCACTACCAAAGTTGTTGCATTTGGCTGGTGTTGTTTCCATGCGGGGGGACAATGAGTATCTTGAGGTACTCTGAGGGCTGACTGGTTATTACCCCAATGGTAGGGTAATGTTATTACCCTACATTCTCAGCTGTCAAGGTAGCAACTGTTCGTGAGGACTCAGGGCCAGTATCACCCAGGGAGACAGCTGGCAAGGCTACTCTGTCAGCAAGCTCATATACTGAGCTTGACCTTAGGCTACCCTCACAGTCCAGCCCCACCCTGCTTAGCTCTTGAGCTCTGTTATCAAGCCTGAACATACTCGAAAACCCCTCCTCCCAGAGATGAATTGGGTCCATAAGTATTAAAGGTTGCTGAATTTCCATGGCGCACTCTGAGCATTTGAGAAGGCCCCATATGGTAGATGTTCTTAAGATGTCAAATGTTGTCTCCTATGAGATACATCAGACACCGCTAGGGGTATATGGAGGTATTTAGATAAACAGATTATCTGGGGGGAAAATTGCCTCTTACGGAGCTGACTTGGAGAAGAAAGTCTTGGGGGAAATTCTAGTGTCCTCTGAACAGCTTTGCTGGCAGCGATTCACAGACGGTATCTTGGCCCTGAGGTTTTTAAATGTGTCCCTAAGACTAGGGAAGCATCCAATTTGATACGTTCAACATCTAAGATTCAGAGAAGTTAATGGACTTTCTCAAGGATCATCATGAGTTTAGGGCCTCACAGTATTAAAATTAGCACTGTGGGCTTAGAATGGAAGACAGAGGCAGAGGTCTTTCTGTGGTCCCATACTTCAGCTCCTTCTCATGACCAGATATCCCTGGTTTCAAGGGCAGCTCTGGGAGAAAGATGAAGAGAGCATTATTGAGCATCTTCTGTGTGCCTTGCATGGGGCCAAGTGCTGCAAATACATGAACGTGTCTGATTCTTTGGCGTTCCTTTGAGGTGGGTATTAAAACGTGTATTCTGCCTTAAATGAAACCAAGATTCAAAGAAATAGCTAGACTAGCTTACTGATTTGGGGCATATTAATATGTCTATGAAGACCATACTTAGTCTACCTTACCACACATGAGACTGCCAGCCAGATTAGCCCAGAGGGCTGAGTAGATAGACCAGATCCTGCTCTGGTCGACTGCCAAAGTACAAGGGCACTGAGTTATGAGACAGAAGATATCACTGAAGCCTTGCTACATAATAGAAGCCTGCACATTCTTTCTTTGCTAATCAGTGAACCCATAGCAAGATTAAAAACAGAAAGGTTACTAGTCTAGAGTAACTATGACATCAAACAGCGTTCACCTCATCCTAACCCCCTAGCTGCTGCTTGCTTTCACCCTTCTTAAATTCACCTGCTGAATGAGGACAGCTTTCTCGAATACTGAATGGGCTCCTATGATGTTTGCACAGTGGCTAAATGAAAAAATAAATTTATTTTCAAGGCTCTCATCAAAAAGAGGACCCATAGATGGAAACTAAAAGAAGGCGGCTTTAAGCTGAAAGGAAGAACTTTCTAGAAAGTGGTTCCATGTGACTATGGGATGGGTTGCTTTAGAATGAGCTAAGTTTCTTCCCTTAGATGTGCTTAAACAGAGGTTTGGAAATACTTTGGGGATTTGGCACTGGGTTAATGTTGGATTACATGATCTCCAGGGGCCTTTAAAGATCTAAAAGCCCATGTCATGTGGTACCAAGAGATGATCAATAGTGGACCGGACCCTTTGACTTTCCTAACCTCTCGTTGTACAACACCTCTGCTTAGTTTGCTCATCATCACAGTCAATGCTGATGGAAGCTGTAGTGAGCCTTAATCCATTTGGAATTGGAAACAGATTTCATTTCTGTCCGAGCCAACTCTAGTCTAATGTTCAGTGCCAACAGAAGGATTTGAGAGTTGCAACCCAAGCCAAAGGAGTATATATGGTTCTACTTAGGCCATGAGGGATGTAAAGGGATGAGTGGATAGAAGCCACAGGAAGCAGAAGTGTCCAAGTCCTTTGGAGATAGTGACTTCTGCTTCCTGAAAGTGGCCCAGCTCAAGTCAGCTATGACTGGAGTGAGGGCAGGACTCCGATGTGGCGTGGGAGGTCAGGTCACTGCCTCTCTTGGTTCTCTTCCAATCAAAGACTCTGGTTTTTAATGAGGAGACACTTAGAAACAGGAACTTTACTCCCTGCCAGCCTTGCCAGGTGAGGGAAAACCCTTCTCATTTTCCCTAAAGTAAGGCGTCTTTTAAAGTAAAAGATATGCTAATCCTATGACCTAGCAATCCACTTCCAGGTATGTGCCCAATAAAAATCAGAATGTTTATCATCCAAAAGACACAATTAAGAATGTTTAAGGGCACCTGGCTGGCTGTCAGAAAAGCACACAGCTCTTGATCTCTGGGTTGTAAGTTCGAGCCCCACACTGGGGTTAGAGATGACTAAAATAAATAAATAAATAAAAACTTAAAAAAAAAAGAATGTTTATGGCAGCTTTATTTATAATAGCTCCAAACTGGAGATAACCTATAATGTACATTGACAATAGAATGGGTAAGAGAGTTGTGACGTATTTATACAAAGAAATGCCATCCAACAAGGAAAAAGGACTGACTACTGATACGTGCAACCTTGATGTGTCTCACAGACATAGTACTGAGTGAAAGAAGTTAGATGTCAAAAAATATATATTTGTGTGATTCTATTTATATAAAGTTCCAAAATGGGCCAAAAGTAATCTATGGCATGAGAAACAGAAACAGTAATTCTCTTTGATAGCATTCAGGGTTGGGATAATTGACTGAGATGGGTCCTAGAAACAATTTGGGGATAGTTGGAAATGTTGAATCTCTTAATCTGATGGTGAAAAAAATGTAAAAATTCAGGTAAGGGTGGTCTTTCCATTTCACCATATGTATGTCACATCTCAATTTAAAAAAAAAAAAACCTGAAAAAGAAGAGAGAGTTTCCTTTCCATGGAGACTGGGTTCTAGTCTAGATTCTGCTGACATTCCACGTCATGGAAAAATATCCCATCCTATTGCTCTGGGTCCTACTTTCCAGGTCTGCTGCTAATTGGCTATGGATACTTGATCTCATATCTTTTGGGGCCCCAGTATTCTCATCAATACAATGGTGAGTCCTTGATTCATTGAATGCCTGCTATGTGCAAGGCCCCAAGCTGGATATGTGGGGAGCAGGGGTGAATTAGACTCTCAGAGTCAGGAGACTCACCTGGCCAATTCAGTGTGGTAAGGTAATCCTTTACCCCAGGAAATGAATACTTTTGCTCAAATATTCTTCTCTTTCTTCCGTGTACACAGACCTTTGCATCTCACTGGAAAGTAGACTCTGTGCTGGGATTTTTTCACATTCAAAAGCACCCATAGACATTAATGGGATATGCATCGAGAAGGATTGAACACAGAGTTTAGTGAGTTGGATGCAGCCCCATTGTTCGACATTTGGGAACCAACTATGTTTTGTGCCTGGTTACTTTTCCATGTGCCAGAAAGCTACAAAATGAGTAAATAAGTCGCAAGTGCAAAAAGCAAGTTAGTATGATATCATTTATATGGAGGTTTAAAACGTGCGAAAGAATGCATTGTGATACCCACGATAGATAGTTGCAGGAGAGCCCGGTCTCAGATTGGGTCCCCTCCCCAGGGGAGCCTGAGACCAGGACTTGGGGGCAGGGCATTCACTGAGGGTCAGCCCCAAGGAGTGAGAGGGCAGGGGGGAAAGCGAGGAAAGGGTGCGTTCTTGAGGTCGCTGCTTGAGAGAAAAGGGTTTCTGGGAAGTGTCTGTCCGGAGAGCATTTTTCCAAGCCTCTGCCACCTTCTGTCCTTCTGTCGATGTTTCTCCTGTGGGTACTCATTCTTATTCTTCCAGACTTTGGTGATGTGCCTGTGAGGGCTGAGTACACTCTTGAGGGTTTTGAGGAAAGCCTGGGAGTAAAGGAGCAGAGACCTAAGGCGGGCCCGAGGGGTAGGACCCTGCCATGTAGCCGAAGGCTCAAACCACAGGTGGGCTGGAGGCATGTGACATTTGGCCCTGCTCACATCTGTTTTAAGTTGTCCCCAGGAGAAGGGGCACAAGGAAGGGATACACAGGGAGCTTCAACTGGGTCTCTAACGGGTTATTTCTGAAGAGAATGGGGGATGAAAATCTGGCACAAAGCCTATCTTCCAAACAGCTGGATGGTATTTGTATGGGTGCTCATTATTATTACTCTGGATACTTCTCTGTATTCTTGAACTATTTCAGAATTAAAAAAAAAAATTAGGCTGCATCAGCATTAATTTGTTTCAGAGGAGCTCTGATTGAATAATTATGCAGAGCAGTAATGTGTCAAATAGTAATACAATTTGCCACTAGTTCTTAAATTAAGTTAATGTACCTAAGTATAATTTCGATGGAATTTGACTAACAAAATATTGAGTTTTATCCAAAATGTCATGCTTTAATTTCTATTCTAGTTGAGAGATCTCACTTGATAAACTTTCCATTATATTTCCAGTTGTCTTGCCAGAGCACTTTGTAAACAGGGGGTGATTTCTCCATTTTCTGGTTGGGAAAGCTGTAACTCCGAAGCATTTAGTAATTCATTCAAGATCACTCAGCAGGAAAAAGGCAGAAAAACAAAGCAGGAGTTCTGCCCTTTTATTTTTAATCTGTCATGTCATCCCTGTTTGACCCAAGTCTGCGACATGAGCACCAGAACATTCCAGGGTGCACACAGCGGGGTTAGCACTGTGTGTATGTCTACAGCACAGACACACTTAGACACACACACACACACACACACACACACACACACACACACACACACACACAGTTCCATCAACACAGGGCCATGAGGTGTGGAGGTGGTTACAGTCTCCACATTCGAGGGGTTTAGAATCTAACGAAGATATGAATAAACATATCAGCTGTATCCGTCCATCTCTCCCAAGTACAAGGACAGGACCACCGTGGGTTTTTGCTTACAGAATGTCAACAGCAGCTGCACCAACCCGCAACTCTCTGCTGAATGTCTGCTTCGTACAGGGACTGTTGCTGGCGTTGCTCATTTCCAGACTAGCCCAAGGTTACCAAGTTCCACTTAACCTTTCCTTTGATTTGTATGCGCCCCTGTGTTTTGTCCCCCGCCCATCCCCCCACCCCGGGTTGACAGACCCTTGTCCAAGGGCAATTTATTGGCAGGAGGTGTTTTGAGGAGCGACCCAACTCAATCCAGACAACAGCAATCACAACCACAAAACCCACTACAGCCCAACCTTGAGTGAACTCCCCCTTTGTAAGACTGCTTTTGAGACTCTATGGCTCCACTCAAGTCAAACATTTCAAGTGCTTGAACTCGGAACTTGGACTCATAGCCTTGTTTTCCGGAAGGAACTTGATCGGCCGTTTAAATGGTCACCGGGTAATACTGCAGGATAACAGCTGTGGACCTCTGGCCTCTTGACACTTATGACTGATGGAAAATGCCATTTGCCCCCCTTGATTTACATGAAAAAAGCTCAGCACAAAATTACAGCTGAAGGGTTTGTTTTTCTTTCTGCCACTTCTAGCTGAATGGCATTTTAACTGAGGCATTCTTGTGGCACAAAGGAAAGTGGCTTGGCCTCCTCTATATTCTTTCCAGACTCTTCCACAGAACTCCTGAATGTTTAAATATCCCCTTCAGTCCTGGCTCCCGTGATCCTGGAGTTGCACCCGAATCTTCCAAACTGCTCTCCAACCAACCCTTGACAAGCCCAGCCTTCCATTTGGTCTTTGAGTTGTCACAGCAGGCAGCGTCAGAACTGGGGAGCTGAGAGCGACAACAGCAGAACCAAGCTCACCGAGAGTTCTCCGTGAGCGTGAGCGCTCAGCAGCTCCAGTGGGGACTCTCACAGGAGGCCTGGTTCCCTGGTTTTGATCGCTTCCCTGCTGTTGATATGACAGTGCCTTGTTTTGATTTGTTTCCCTTCTTCCCTGGTGGTGCTGTTGTCAATATCTGACTTCTGTGGCCCATGGTGGTGGTGGTACCCTACCTCTGTGGGGCTCTCATGTGGGAGCCAGTCTGATGGTGTCCTCCTGTGCCTCTCTGCCTGATGCATTCTCTGGCCACCGAACCAAGCTGTTCCTGAGCCTGCGGGGATTAGGGACAGGATGGCCAGTGGTTCTTAGGTGCCCGGAAAGGCCGGAGAGTTAAGGCCTCCAGGGCGACCCTCAATCAGTGAGGGATGAGAGAGGGTGGGTGAATCCCCTTGCCATAGGTTTTCTCTGGGGGACCCAGTGGGATTGGGCTCCAGTTGTCTAGTGGCCCACACTGATGTAACTTTATTGGCTTTTCTCCCTTCCCTGCTCATTTCTCCACTCCGTCTCCACATATTCTGAGCTCACCTTCCAGATGAACCTCTTGCATCCAAATCTTGGTTCCAGGGTTTGCTTTTAGAGGAACCCATCCTAAGACAAGTTCCTGAACTTTCATACGAATTTGGGTGTAGAGTTGTGAGTGTAAAGAGCTTAATTGTCAGAAGGATCTACGACCCCATGACCCCAAAGAGACCAAGGGCCTGTACCTAACCCCTCTTCCCAGGGTTAGGGGCCTCATCTGCTCCTGCCTTGGGGACATGGAGAACAAGGTACTTCCTGTGTATTCCCCACTGCACGCCTCACAGCATCTCACGCTTAAGTGTCTGCTGCAGATGCTGGGCTGTGCTGCCCACAACCCCCGTTATGACACAAGGGCCTACTCCCTGAGCTTCTGGAAAGGTCGTTGCCTGATAGCTTAGTCGTTAACCCTCTCTGGGAATTGCCTTCAGCTGAAGGGAGCCATATCACCCAAGGTTCAATGCTCTCCCCCAAAGTCATGTGCATCCAATGGCTGGGGGATATGGGTGAACGGAGGCCTGGCTCCCTTGCCCCCAGTCAGAGCAACCCTTGTGCGGACCTCCCAATTCCAGAGCTCCCCATGAGTTGGGCTGAAACCTCCCTGGAGACAGCATCACTATCCAGCTTCCGCCTTTGCCCCATCTTGCTTCTGCAGTCCCTTTCCCCCAGCAAGGGCCAATCCTGAGAGCACTTTGCAATAAACTTCCTGCACTCTGATTTCTAAAGATGAGTCTGCTTCTTGGTCATCCGGACCTGTGACGACCTGGGGGATCATCACTACCTCTTCTCCTCCTTAGCCATCCCCACACAGTGAATCCCACAATCAATCAAAACTCGAGTTTTGGTGATTGTGACTTTGGAATGTGGCTTGAATGTGCTCATGTTCCCCCACTCCATCCCGATGAACTCTTCTAGGTGATGGCCTGAATGTCTGAGACAGCCTCCTAACAGTTCCCAGACTCTCCTGCCCATCTTGATTGTATTCCACCCATTGCAAACAGAGTGACATTTTTTAAGGAGTCCTCCCATGCCTCACTGTTGTCCTGAGGACCAAGTTCTTTTTTTTTTTTTTAAAGATTTTATTTATTTATTTGACAGAGAGAGAAATCACAAGTAGGCAGAGAGGCAGGCAGAGAGAGGGGGAGAAGCAGGCTCCCCACTGAGCAGAGAGCCCAATGCAGGGCTCCTTCCCAGGACCCTGGGATCATGACCTAAGCCGAAGGTAGAGGCTTAACCCACTGAGCCACCCAGGCACCCCTGAAGACCAAGTTCTTAAAGTGACTTAGACTTTCAAGACCTCCACCCCCTTGGTACCTCTCCCGCCTCACGTCTTGCCACATCCTGGAGTGTATGCATTGGGCACCAGCCAAAGTGGACTGTTTGCTGGTTCCCAAATTCACAACGTAGGGGCTTGGGGTCAGCTCCTACCCCACTTTCCGTTCGCTTTTCCATCACCACCTACCATCCATGCATGCGCACAGACACCTACCGATGTTGGTCCTATTTAGAATATTTTTACGACCCCAGTGACCCTGACAGGGGCCTCCACAGCCCCACTTTGGTGTTCCACAATTGCAGCATGTCTTAGATTGGATTTCTCAGAAGTAGACGCTAAGGTGAGAATTTCAGGGGAAGCAATTTCCTAGGAAGAATTTCTAGGAATAAGCAGGGAATGGGGAAATAGGAGACGGAAGGAAGGAAGCCGGGCCAAGGTGTAATATTAAACCAAGCCCCCCAGAAGGTAGGTAAAATGATTCTAGTGCCAATTTCAATGCGTGACATTTCCCCTCATGCCAAGCAGTTCCCTGCCACCAGCTGGATGTCCTATAATTCAGCTCAATTCTGGCACTGTCTACCCAGAGAGAGAGTGTCAGATCCCACAAGGTAAGGACTGGGGCCGCCCAACCCACTGCCACCAACTTTGGCTGGACTTCTGACCTGATAGCCATGAAGCAGAGGTTTCCACGGTTCCCTTCTCAGATTTGGTTAATTCGCTGGTGCGGCTCACAAAACTCAGGGAAACGTTTTAGTCACTAGATCACCAATTTATTACAAAAGGCTAGAGCTCTGGAACAGCCAGATGGAAGAGATGCACAGGGCGAGCAAGGTAGGGGGAAGAGGGCGAGGAGCTTCCCTGCCTTCTCCAGGCCCGCCACACCACCCACATCTCCACGTGCTCCCCAACCCAGAAGCTCTCCCAACCCCATCCTTCTGGGTGTCTATGGGGGCTGCATTACACAGGCCCGATTGCTTCAATCTTTTGCTATTGGTGAGTGATTCAATCTCCAGACCCTCTCCCCTCCCCGGAGGTCAGGGGTGGGACTGAAAGTACAGACCCTCTATTCACCGTTGGTTCCCCTGGCAACCAGCCCCCGGCCTCAGGTGCTTTCTAATCTCCTCATTAACATAACAAGAGACAAATTCTAAGGGCTTTAGGAATTCTCTGCCAGAAATGGGGACAAAGACCAAATATATATTTCTTATTATACATCCTAGTGTCACAATAGGAAACTGGCTCAGTCGTGGAGGGGGGCTCTGCACACGGTGAAGGGCACTGTTCAGAACTGTCCCAAACCGAGGGCAAGGGAGCTGGGGTAATTATACTTTTTTAGACTTCATATTTGCGGAGCATTTGTACCCCCATCAGTCACTGGTTAAGGGGAAGGACAGTTCCCAGGCACTTCCGGCTTTCTTGGATGCAGGCAAATCAGGCTCCTTCCTCCTGGGGACAGCCCACTGACAAAGGGACGCAGGTGGTCCCCATGGGAGTGTCTTTGAGTGCAGGGAGGTGTGTGGTGAAGCGGTCCAAGGGGATGTGGGCAGAGACCAGTGGAGTCTGCTAAGGGACCCTCACCCCCCTGGGGCTGTAGTCTTGCCCCACCCCCATGAGGCACTGAGCCCTGGCCATCTGGACCCCTCTGTTCATCACGGTCAGCCTCGCCCACTGCAGATGTTTGTGCCCAGGAGTTGTTTGTGAGATGTTTGCGAATGAATGAGTGGGTGGATGGATGCTTGAATGATGAATGAATGAAGAAGGAATGAACGGGTGGTTGAATAACATCCCCCTCTAACAGGCTTTGAAACAGGAAACTTCTATAGTGAGAGCTCCAAGGGCTAGGTACCCATTTCCCGCTTTTGAAAAGAATTTGTCCTTCTTGCGAGGGAGATGTGCCAGAATGTTTAGAAAAAGGGGATCTTATTTCACCAGGAGTGGGGCTTATGCTTCCTGCCAACCACATGCTTCACAGAAGTCTCGATTTCCCAGCTAAAGAGGCCTGGTGCCTGCAGGACCGCAGGAACATGGGGCCTCACCAGGAGAAACCAATAGAGAGTTCCGGATGTCTTCAGGTGCGACAGCAGCCAGGAGCCATGATCTGTTAGTCCTGGAAGGGACTGTTGAAAGTAACCCCACCACCCTCCTTGTTGCCTTTAAGACTGTGAGTGTACACAGGGGCGCCCGGGTGGCTCAGCCGGTTAAGCGCCTGCCTTTGGCTCAGGTCATGATCCCGGGGTCCTGGGATGGAGCCCTGCGACAGGCTCCTTGCTCTCTCTCTCTCTCTCTCTCAAATAAACAATATCTTCAAAAAAAGACTGTGAGTATATACATGTGAATTATTTTCACCCCCTTTGTGACTTGCTTTCCCACATCTTAAAGATGTCCTTTGAGAGCCAAAGTTTTATATTTTAACGAGGCCCATTCCCTATTTTTCTTTATGCACTTGCTTTTCTGTTGTTGCTGGTATCTAGGAATTTTTCCCCACCCCAATGTCACAAAGATGTTTTTATTTTTCTCTAGCGCTTTTATTATTTTCGCTTTTATATCTAGGTCCGTGATCCTTTGTTGAAACCCTCTGCCCTGATGACTCCGAGGGGATTTCCGGGCTGGTGGCTGAGGGGCTATGTCCACGCACTGATGGGCGCAGGCACGACAACTGGCCAATGGGGTTTGTCTCCTTACAGTTCCCTGGTGCCCCCCCACCCCAGGACACCCTCCAGGAACACAAACGAGAGTACCTCCAAATGCAGAACCCCTGAGTGACCTTTCAGGTGCTCTCAGAAGCTACTCGAATGCAGGGAGGTCATGTGACCTTCCTGGGCTGGCACTGGCATCTGTAAAATGGGCGGACTACGGCCTCCCATGCAGTGCAGTCGCCCATGCAACGGGGAGACGGCATACAGAAGAAAGCACTTAGCAGCTCTGACCCATGGAGGCTGTCACTGAGCAGGGACCGCTGTCACTTCTGTCTCCGCAGCCCACAGTTACCCTGCCTCAGCACTATTTGAATGCCATGCTGATGGCCGGGCCCGGTTTTTTTTTTTTTTTTATAAAACTGTGCTGATGGTATGTGTTGATGGCTCACTGAAAGCTCATTTGAACCTTTTTAAAAATAGGGCCCCTGCTATATTTGGCAGGTCACTGCTCTGGTATGAAGGGACTTTTAGGGCCATGCTGATGAAGCGTGGCTCTGGAGTGGACACCAGCCAGTGATGAGTCAGAACACCTTTGGTGTGCTTCTCGGCAATATTTTAAAAATGAGTCCATGTGGGAACTTTCCACTTATTCTTGGGAACAGGCACAGATGGGAATTATGGGAAGGGCTTAGTCTTTGTTCTGACAGATGATGCAGTCAACATCGTGTCCTCCCCAGCCCTCCACAAAATCAGAGCCTGTGCCCCTGAGTGTAATGGAATAGAGGACACCAGACAGAAGTGCTTCTGGATATATTTTAAGACTCACAGTTTTTTTTTTTAAGATTTTACTTATTTATTTGAGAGAGAGAGAGAGAGAGAGAGAGCGCACACATGTGGGGGGCAGTGGGGGAGGGAGAAGGAGAGAGAGTCCCAAGCAAACTCAAGCTCATGACCCTGAGATCATGACCTGAGCCAAAACTAAGAGCCGGCAGCTCAGCCCACGTGCCCCAAAGACTTACAATTCTACACTTTGGACTTATTTTCCTCCTAAACTTTACCTGTGCAGCTGAATACATTTTCCTTCCAGAACTGCTTCTGAAAAGTGAAGTTTTACGGGTGGGAATTCTGATGGCGTGCCTGGCTTGGTTAGTTGTGCGTACACAGGGACAACACACAAAACCATTAGTCAAGATATATATATGTATCTCCCCTTCTGAGCCTCAGTTTTCTCATCTGTAAAATGGGGATAATAATAATGCCTTAGATATTTGCATGAGGATTGAAGTGGTTACTACAGAGACTTTGGAGAGTGCCAGGCACATGGTAATAAGCAGTGTAAGTGTTATCGACTTATATTGTTTTTACTTGAAGTTTCTTTTTTCTTCCCTCTGTAAGTATGTGTGTGCACACACGTTGAGTATCTGGGTGAGTGTTTGGGAGGGTTTTATCTGCATTTTCATTTTTCCTTTGATCAACTGAGTGTCTATTTCGGAAGTCCTTAAGTAGTAGACAATTACCAATTAACAATAGCCAAGATTCCTCTTAACCTTTCTTTAATGCACTAAAATTCTTGTTTCAATGACAGGTTGTGCCTTCCCTTCCCCACCCCAAGCAGTTTCTGGAGGGCTTTCAGGAAGTTTCGGTTGAGCGTATCGTAGGAACGGTAATTCTTGTCACATCCTGGTGAAAAGTACCTCTTCAGCATTCTCAGTACTATATGTCCCTCTCTACCAGCCCCATTCCCTCCAGCTGGTCACCCAAGCCTCACCTTCCTCCTCTCTGAATGTTGTGCAAGGAGCTGGAGAAGTGGGAAAAGGTTAAGTGTGCCTTGGAGATGGGGTGGGAGGAGGAGAGCTAGAGCTCTTAGCCTGTGCTACGTTCAGGAAAGCGTGCCCACGGCACTCTGAGCTTCAACCAGGGGCCTCTTATCCCAGGACCCTGAAGGCAGAGGCTGCCACCCCATTCTGGTTCAGAAGCCACGGATCTCCCCAAACACACATACGCTCCACAGGCCCAGCTGCACAGCCCAGGAGCACACAGCTCCGTGCTCAGTAGTGCCTCACACTTGGAACTTAATGCTCTGTAGTGGCCACCTTGGAATTGTTAATCATTTCGTCATTGATTTTGTACTTTGTAAATGCAGTCCGATGGCACAACGGAAGACTATGGTGTTGGGGGCTTGGAGGCTCAGTTCACTGCGGTCCTACCTCTGGCTGCCTCCCTGGTTCCCTGGGATGGATTCCTGGCTGACGTCTGTCCTGCCTTCCCTCTGTGACCATGGCCACTTTCTGCCCTCAGCCCTTGGAGAGGGCCTGGGTCCGGGTGCAGGAGGAGTGGGGTCTGAGATCACGGGCTCTGCCCATCCTGGTGGGGGACAGAGCTGTGGCCATTTCAGCCCTGGGCTTGCAGTGCCTTGGCTCATTTGGAGGGCCACGAGGTAGGGATAGGCTACAGGTCAGAATGACAAGTTAAATCATCTCTGGCGGCTTGGGGGCTCGCTCTTTCCCCCAGCTGATGGGGAGAGTGGGGAGAGCACGATGAGGTCCCCTCACTGTGTGTCGAGGCCAGCTGGGCCTGGATGCTCATCACTTCTATTCACAGTTCATTGGCCAGAACCCAGCGTCAAGGTCACATTTCACTGCAAGGGAGAAAAGAAGCTGTAGCCAGGGGGAATGTGCAGGAGGAAGAGGAGAGTGCCAGCGGCAGGGTGCCCTGGATATCTCTGCCACATTCCCTACCCACAGTTCTCCTGTCAGTGGTGACGCCGTCCTCCCCTTAATCACTTTATGGCCAATGCCTTCCCAAGCCTTGACAGTTTTACCTTTGTACATTGCTTCCACTTCCCTCCGACCCACGCCCTCCGTCCTAGCCGAAGCTTCAGGGTTTCTCAGGGATTTTCAAACATGTGGATGGTGCCCACTGTGGTAATTAACAAATCTGGAGCACAGGCTCCAGATGTGCTCTGGGGACCTTCTTTTAGAAATAACTTAAGTATGGGGACATTCTTTTAAAAATAACATCCATACGCTCTGGTTTCTCTGACTTGGAAGTACGAAGAAAGCTCCATTTCTTTGTATGTCTTTAGAACACTCCAGTTTTGTGTTTTTCCTCATACCTCAATAGATGACCCTCACATGCCCTTCCCAGGATAAGGGCCCCTCACACTGATGATTGCTGGCCCAGTGACCTGTGAGACACTCTGAGCTGTCCTTTTGCTTTTATCCTTACCCATCGCCCTCCCCTAACTGCCTCCCTGAAGCCATGCTTCCATTCATCCCCAAATAGTTACTAAGAGACCACTGTGTGCCAGTTGCCCTTCCCTGCAATGGGATACGTTGTGAGACTGACCAAGTCCCAGCTCAGCCTGCAGCTGATTTGGGGGGCACCGGCTGGAAGACAGAAATCAACGAAATAAATGTGTTGGGTACTGGTGAGTGCTCTGAAGAAAAAAGAAGCCGGGAAAGGGAATAGGGAGGGACTAGGGCTGGGGAGGGCAGTGTGCTATTTTAGAAAAGGCTTTGCTGATGAGGTGACATTTGAGTCGCAGACGAATAGAGGTGGAGAGCCACACAGCGATCTGGGAAAGTAGAGGGCCTAGTAGGTGCGAACGCTCCACAGTGGAAATGCAGGCAGCCTGAGCAGGAGACGGTGGTGAGGAGACCCATGGGCTGGAGTCCAGTGAGCAAGGGGAAAGTGACAGGAGAGGAGGTTGGGGGAGCCAGGCAAAGGGTCAGTTCCTGTAGAACCGTGTTGACCGTGGTACAAACTTTTTATTGTGTTCTGAAGATGGTGGGAAGACACTGGATGGTATTGAGTAGAAGGAAGGCATGATCAATTTTCTATTTTTCAAAGGATCATGATAGCCTGGTATGGACAACAGACTGTTGGGGTAGTTAGGGGCAGGGGAGGAAATAGGGGGGCCACTTGGAAAGTGATTTCAGAGATCAGGTGAGAAGTACAGTAGGGTTGCAATAGGCTAGTGGCAGTGGGAGTGGGGAGGTGGTCCAATTTGAGTTGTTTTCAAGGGTGAGGTTAATAATTCTGATATCATCTCCTTCATATTCAAAACACTTTGATGGGTTCCTAGTGCCATTGCTCTTGAGATAAAGCCTCAAATCACTAGCAAGGTCTACAGAGGCCCTAGGGCCCAGCCTACCTATCTCTACCTGGTACAGCATTCCCTCCCAATTCTCTATTCTAGCCCCAGTTTTGAGAGGTCAACCCACATAATGGTTCCTCCACTTATAATGTTCTCCCCCTTCCCCTACTTACGTCTTAGTCTCTTTTCAGACCCTGGTTCCATCACCAAGTGCCTCGGGGGACCGTCCTATGACATCCCTTACTACAGGGTGACCTTCTTGCTGGCCTTCCCAGTGCCAGAGCCTCACCCCTCCTTAGCGCTCCTTTCCGTTCCTTTGTATGGTGGTGTGACCATGTGTCTCCCCTAGCAGACCGCCAGCTCCAGGAAGGCTAGCGCTCTGTTACTTTTGTTATGGTACCTTTTTCCCCAGTGCAGCGCCAGACACTGTAAACTGAACAACTGTTGTTGAATCGATGGGTAAATGAGGAAATTCAGATGGAATAAACTGAGCTGCTTCTCCAAGAACACTAGCACACGTGCATCCGTGCCATGGGGAGTGCACCAAAACAGCTCCGGGACCAGGCAGCACTTTCAAGGGCACTCGTTCTAGCAGTTGGATTGGTGCCAGTTTCTGGCCCTAACAGTGAATATAAGGCGGGGCTGCGAGCCCATTTGAAGTCACAAGCATATATTATAACTTGTGTTTGACTTGTATCTCAACTTATGTAGGAACTCAAGTGCGTTCTCATTTCAGTAAATGAAACATCCCATCCTGTCTCTTCTGGAAAACCAATCTTTTATTCAATTTCAAGCACCTGCCCCTGCCTGTCTCTAGCTCTAGTCTAACTCAGACTGGGATGTGTGCAGGGGAGAGGGAGGGGCACCACGATGTCCTCTTCCTCCCTTTTCCTCCCCCCACCCCATGTCCCCCAGTCTCTAGTCGCCATGTCCCATCCTTCCATAGTGAGTGCCCAGGAAGGGGCAGAGGACAGGGGAGGGAGCCTGTCGCTAGACTTGTGTAGCTGCTGCTGGCCAAGGAGCTTCCGGGATGATGTGGAGGATGTTCAAAGCTCTTAGTTTGGCAGCTCTTCTGGTCCTTGAGGGACTTTGCGTTGCTGGGAACCTCTCACCCGAGAGGGCGCTCGTGAGAACCGGCATCTTCTGGAAGGCTTCTCCCTCAGCCTCATGGCTTGGGTGCAGTCCACCCTTGATGGAACCAGCTGCCGCACCTGAGGTCCTTCTGGGCAGAGCCCTCCTGGGACCACTCGGTCCAGATCCCTTTCAGGGTCCGCATGCAGCATGGGGAAATGCGCACGCAGCCCGGACCCTTCCAGCGGTGTGGTTTCCAGGCAGTCATCTTTCCCTGCATTGCGTCCAGCTGCTCGCCATGGGCTCACACCTTCATACTTGCCCCACAAAGGAGTCATATGGCTGCTTTTACCTCCCTCAAGCTTCAGGGAGCACAGGTCAGGCTCTCAGTAGTTCTCATAAAGCCCTGACCACCTGGTTTAAGGTGAAGGGAAAGCCCCCCACCCCCACCATTGCCCTCCCTCTCAGTGGTGCGGACGCCAGCACTCCAGCCACTCCCTCCCCACCTTCAACTTCAACTGAGTCACTTGGCCTCTCTCATGTGGCCTGGCATCAGACTATGGCAGGGTGACCTTATAATCTGTCATCTGAAAAGGGTCACCTTTCTTTGGTTTGTAGTTGTTTTTTTCACTTCATGTAAACTTTTTCTTGAAGTAGCGCATTCATTCAGTGACACAGACGAATCGCAAGTGTCAGGCCTGATGAGTTTTCACAAAGTGAACATAGCCAAACATTCCTCACACCCTAGTAGTCCCTTCATGTACCCTTCCCTCAGGGGTAACCACTACCAGCCTGCCTTTTAGAACTACAGATTTATTTTGTAAACCAAGAAAATTTTGAGAGGGAAAGGGGCTGTGTGGTACCTGGTCACCCACAGTGGCTGCTCTCAGTCCCCTCTCTTCCTGTAAACACATGTCGTGTCTGCGTTAAGAGGCAGCAACCATTCTTTATGCCCCCTTGAATCTGGGGTTACCTGTGACTACTTTGACCTACAGAATATTGCAGATATTGCAGATAGGATACTTTGACACTTATGGGCCTAGACTTGAAGAGGCCTGGCAGCTTCTAATTCCAGCCTTGACCCTGAGTGTCCATAAAAAGGGTCTGGAGAGAGAGGCCATGCAGGGGAGCCCTGGGATGTCAGGCATGTGAGTGAAGGAGCTGACCTTGAATGTTCATCCCAGTAAAACCTTCAGATGACTCCTGCCCCAGCTGCCATCTGACTACAAATGCTGAGAGTCTCACCCTTGTATCTTTAAACAGAAAGTCTCTTTGGTTCTCAGCTCCTATAACCCATCCAAGTGCAGACAATGTGGCTCCCCAGAGCAAAATTATTCACTGACTCCTTTTATCTTTCCTCCAGGTGTCTTCTGCCTCCTCAAGGAAGCCTTCCTTGGCTCTCATTTTATCTGTAGATCTTTGGCATGGGGACCCTTCTGTTTTTCTCCCATAAAGCAGAGCCAAGTCTTGTTGACTGATGGCAATTAACTCCGACGAGGATGCCTTGATTGTAAATGTGGACAGCGAACACAGGATATCATCTGCTCAGAAGCAGATGAAAGTCATATCAAGGACATACTGTGGTATGAAACTCAGTGATAACTGGCTTCTGCACAGAGACTCAGGGGTAGCTCTTACGAGGTTAAATGTAATGTCAGGGGAGAAGGGCAAATCAAGGGGGCCTGCTGGCTCTGCTCTGGCCCTCCACTACTTCCTCTCCACCCTCCCTGCCGGGCTGCCAGGCACCTGCCCCCAGAGTACTCAAGGACAGAGGAAACCAAGGAAGACTTAGCCGAGGCTGGATGGAAACCAATGGTAGAATCATTTGTACTCATCCCTTGGAGAAGGGCCATTTTTCCTTTCTGGAAACTAAGGGTGTGGCTTTTTTTTTTTTTTTTTAAGGCTCTGATGTGAGGTCACAACATCTCTAGGTTTTTACCATCAGTCTTTCTCTTGGAATTGAGACTTCTTATGTAACTTTTCTCCCCACCCCTCCAGATTGTGTAGATTGTAGGCCTAATATGTAAGAGAAATATGTAAAAAAAGGCAGGGTATTTTCAGTAGTTATCAGAATCTATCCCTCCATACCCTCAGCTATGAGATGTCATATCAATCCCTAGTCACTTGTACCATTGACATTCTGAATCCATGACCATGTCGCTTGGAACTTTCTCTTATTTGAACTATGGAATTTATCATTTATCAATATTTACATGCCTACAGAATGTGGCTGTAACAGGTCATATCCTAGGAGGGGAGCAATTCACATCCAAAGTTCATTTGGCATTTTATCCCTGGTTACACTTTCTACGGAGTGAATAAATACTTTGTGCACACTGCCTCAATGATTTGAAGTATTGTGATTGCTAAAGGTGCTTGTTGTATCATGTATATCTGGACTCTGTGATATGTTTCACCTATTTTCCTATTATCTGAAGCAATTCCTTCTGAACCTTATCTGAAAGACATTCCAGAAATGTGAGCATGGAATAAAGAAAGGGAAAATGAATAAATTGTGTTTCAGTGATCTATTGCTGTGTAGTAAACCACTATGAATTTAGTGGCTTAGAACAACAATGGTCTATTATATTTTCTGATCCGGTGTATGGGTGGGGCTTGGCTGGGCAGTCCTTCTGCCTTACGTGGTATTGGCTAAAGTGACCCCTCTGGCTGCATTCAGCTAATGGCACGCTTGGAACTGGCTATTTGGATGCCTTTGTTCTTCTCCCCATGGCCTCCTCATGCTATTAACTTGGACTTCCTTATAGCAAAGTGGTCTCAGGGTTTCTGGAGCAGGGAAATAGAAGGGGCTAGCCTCATAAGGTCTCAGGCCAGTACTCTGAAATGAAACTGTATCAATTCGACAGCATATTATTGGTCAAAACAAGTCACAAGGCCAACATGAAATTCAAAGAAATGAGAAATAGATTTCTCTTCTAAATGAAAGGAATAGTATGTACCTGAAGGAAGAAAGAGTTGTTGCTATCCATCTCTAAGGGTAGTTTACCAAAAGCAAGAAAGAGAAAATATAAGGAAATGGTAAAGGGAATTAAAAAAAGAAAAACCCACAGAAACCGAAGAAAGAAAATGCAGGAATAAAATAAGGATATTTTTCAAATATCCATCCCTTCATGTGTATCTTCCCAACATTTTGCATTGTGTCTGGCCCATAGAAGGCCCTTCATTAATGTTTACTAAATGAATGAATTTGATGAAGTGGCAGAGACTGGATAGTTATTTGTCAAACCAGTTCTTCTTTTTCTGGACACATAAACAGACTTTATTTCCCAGCTTCCCTTGTGATTAGGAATGGCCTGTCAGTTCTACCTGATGGAAATGGAGGGGAAGTGCCATTTCCATGTCTGACCCATAAAGCCCTCTCATATGGTACCCTACATGCTCTCTCCCACTTCTGGATTCTTGGAATGGAGACAACCTCCAGGGTGACCTTGGAAGCCATTTTATTTTATTTTATTATTATTTTTTTAAAGAGTTTATTTATTTATTTGACAGAGATCACAAGTAGGCAGAGAGGCAGGCGGTGGGGGGGGCAAGCAGGTTTCCCTGCTGAGCAGAGAACCTGATGCGGGACTCGATCCCAGGATCCTGGGATCATGACCTGAGGCAAAGGCAGAGGCTTTAACCCACTGAGCCACCCAGGCACCCCTTGGAAGCCATTTTAAAGATAGGTAAGCAACAAGATGGAAGGAGCCTAGTCCCTGAATCACCACTTTGAGGAGAACCAACTGATCAGAAACAACCACATTACATGGGTATTCAAAAGCAATAAATGACCTAGTTTGTGTTAAGCCAGTGACACTTTAGAGTTCATTGGTTACAGCAGCCATTGGTATCCGAACTAACACATCTTATCTCTAGCTCTCAACCCTTCTATGATTTCAAGGGCTACAATCAAGTTCAATTTAAAACTGATGTTGTTAAGCTCTAGTTGGTATGGTGAAAAGTATATTTGGAACCACACTGGAGTAAGCAGACTTCTACATGGCCCCCAATAATTCCTGCCTCTTAGCATTCACATCTTCATCTAATTCTCTTCCCTCAAATGTGGGTGGACCTAATGACTTGCTTCTCACCAAGAGAATATGGCAAATTCTTGCCACGGAGTTTACTTCCACGATTAGGTTAAAAGAGATCGTGACTTCGCTTTTGTTAGCAGATAACACCACCAATCTTGGTGGCTCTGATGAAGCAAACTGCCGTCTTGAAGAAGCCCATGTGACAGGACATTGAGGATGGCCTCCATCCAATGGCCAGTGAGGAAATGAGGCCCTCAGTCCAACAGCCCTCAAGGAAGCCGAGCTTCCCAAGAACTACGTAGATGAGTTTGGAAATGGATCTCTCTGCAGTTGAAGCTCGAGATGAGACCAAGGCCTAGCCCAGTATCTTGATTGCAGCCTTGTGAGAGACCCTGCAACAGAAGACTCAACTAAGCTGTGGCCAGAAATATAAGCAATACACTCAGACCTGGGTTTTACCTGCAGTCTATTGGCGCTGCCGGTAACCTCCTAGTTTCAAGCAGGTAATCTTAGAGATTCATACATGTTGAAGCATTTCTGGTTCCTGTTAGCATGTTTAAACCATGAACTGATGGAAAAATTGCCCGATGGCACTACTCTGGTTCCCTAATCCATTATTTACTACGAAGGAACTGCTACATAATTTCTTAAAATCTGTTTGGTTTGGTGCTTGAAACTGTTGTAGGAAAATATCTGTAAGAAGAGAAACAGATAGGCAGACAACTGAAACATGAGTGTTGTGTTCCAAATGACCTAGGCTAGAGACATTTGGAACATTCTATATCCATCTGAAACACAGAAAAACACCAGAGGCTCGAAAAATAACAGGGTAACTCTAGGAAAGTTATTTGTGTGTTCATCCTGATCAATAGCCTAGTTTCAGGAGACGAGTTAAAGTCTATGGAAAAAGCGTGGAGCAGTCTAGAGACAAAAGAGAGCGGAAGACAAGTAAATACATTTGGAGGGTCTGGCAGCAATGGGTTCACAGTCTTTTGAGACCCCTGATGACTGAAGCTAGGGAAAAGCTGACCCTCTGGATGGAGCTTGTCTAGTTAGTTCCCAGATGCTGACCCCTGACTCAGAAGCCATATCTGTTACCCTGCTTATAATGGTCCTTTTCTCTGTAGTTAGAAATATTATTGTGTTCCCCTGTCTCTAGTGAATGTGTTGGGGGAGGGGAGCTGGAAACGAGGGCCGCATGATCTCAAGAAAAACAGAAGGGGAGCATTTTTCATATTGGAAGTGAAAATTAGGTGTTTAAAAAGCAAATTCAAGGCCTACTATACTCACTGATGTTGCCTCCCTGATCCCAGAAGGCATTTGAATGAGAGCCCTTGAATTAACCTTTCTGCCCTTAACTATCCTCATCTAAATAAAGGGATTAAGCTAGTTGAACCTTACAGTCTGGTTTCCCTAAAGTTTTATGACTCAATGACTCTTCTGGTGGAAATTTCAGGCCAGAAAAAAAGAAAAACCACTTGGACGCTTCCTTTAAAAGGAGAAAGATGCCTCATTGGAGAAAAACTTTATGATTAACTTGAATGCTATGCTGTAGGGCAAGTTGAAATGACACTAGATGGTGAGGATTCAACTTAACTGTGCTTTTAATACAATCCTGATATCATTCTTATTTGGCGAAGCAAAAAGGAACTTTCCCTGTTCTGACAGCTGAGTCTCATCCGAAGAAAAAATTAACTGGAATCAGTCTCTTCCCCAGTGACTTGGCGTTTCTCACACGCTGAGTCACTTGGAAGAGATTGAGCATGCTGAAAATATCCAGTCCACCAGGCTTTTGACACTTGCCTATGAACAGATCCCAGCATGAGTTTTCCTTCCAAAGTGATTTTGTTGAATTGTCTGTTAGACCTCTTTAAGTTACATTACCCATACACCTTTAAAAACCCAACTCAAGATCATGCTGTTTGTTTTATTTTTCCCCTCAATTTTTGTTTTGACTTCCCCAAACAGCCCATATTCACCTGATATTAGATGTATGAAGTCTTTTAGTGTCTATATTCAGTTGGTTACCAAGTGTTGAACTACTGACCTTACTCAAGGATTCATTCTTGTTCCTCATCTCTCTTCACTTGGCACACTTCCCATGACTTGTTCTACCACAAGTTCCTAAATTTACAATCTGTATGCAAGTACCTTCTAGATGTATCTCTCCTGTCACTTATGTTAAACTGTACCTCCACTTCAATCACCTGCAGGACCCTCAGACTCAACATGCTTCAGAGCAGAATTCATCATCTCCTATTCAAGCTCCTCTTCTGGACTTTGGTATTTGGCAAATGGCATCCTCATTGACCAGGATGCTACCCAAGACTCTATACCCAGTTACTAGACTCTGCCACTTTTCCTTCTAACCATTTCCCATATCTGTCACCTCCCCTTATCTTCCATGCTTCCTTCTCCATTTCAACCCTTGTAACCTCTGGACCTATGTATCATTACTGTGGATGCTTGGACTTCCCCCAGGCCACATAACCCCAGGACCGGTGTCAAAATCAAGGCCAGAAAATCGGTCACAAAACTGCCTTTCTCTTGCTCGGCCCCTGACCATCTACTGGAATTCCAGCTCTCCTCACATGGGTTCTAAATGGTTTCAGTATTTTCCAGGGAGTGTCTCACGCACAGTCTGGGAGCCAGTGGTCTTGGCTGCTCCAAAAGAGTTGTTATTTCCCTTTCCTCCTGCAGTGGCATGCTCTACTGATTTGTGTTGCCACTATTGCCCCAAACAGCAGGCATGTCACTGCTGCTTGGGACTACCAGTCCCCAAAGCCTTGTCCCCTGAGCCCACTGAGGTGTGGCCATTGCTGCTGGTGCCGGAACCCAATTATTCCCCATCCCTGTGGAGACTGAGGACATCAGTGCTGCTGAAGGCCAAGTTTTTGTGGCCCTATGGGTAGTCCTGTTCATGAACTGGATACTTTTTAAGATTTTACTTTATCCTTATTGTAGTCCTCCCTCCTTAGAACTCAGGTGTAAATCTATGAGGTCTGAGACAGAAAGCAATCTGAGTGACAAACTGATCTTTCTGTAGAATCGTTACCCTTCCCATACAATTTTATCCTATTGCACTTGAATAAAGATGGCACACCTGCCTGAATAGAAATGTTTTCCCTTAAGGATAGTTATTTCCCAGGATGCACTTCAATCTCTCAGATGTACCCTAGGTTGAGCAGTTTCACCCACTCCCCTAGCTCTCTAAGAAAGCAAGCCGGAACCATGGGAAGAACACAATGTATGCTCAAGAGTGGGGTGCTGAGAGTTAATAAATCAAGCCACTATTTTCTATGAAGATTTTTCAGATGAAGACAATAAACTTATTGACCAAGCAGCCAAAAAAAAAAAAAAAAGTCTTTGGGAGCGTGGAGCTACCAGTCCACTCTTCACACTCTTGCCAACAAATTATTCTACAAAGCAAAACAGCCCATGTTTAAAATTTCTCTGATTAAAATCCCCCCTGATTAAAATCCCCAGTGGTTTCCCAATGCCTAAAGAATAGTCTACAGTCTTCAACGAAGTATGTAAAACTTTAGAATTCAGTCAGAGCCTCCCTCCCCGCATTGCTCGTAGAACCAGAAAAGGTTCCCCAAACTCAACAGGTTCCTGATCATTGTATGTTTATCCATGAACCACCTACAGTATAGCACAGAGGTTAAATACAGAAACCAAACTGGTGGCTGCCCACGGGGAAGAGGGTAGGGGGATGGGCCAAATAGGTGATGGGGATTAAGAGGTCCAAATTCTAGTGATAAAACGAATAAGTCACAGAGATGAAAAGCGCAGCATAGGGAATATTGTCAATAACATTGTAATAACAGTGTATGGTGACAGATGGTAACTACTGTTACCGTGGTGAGCACTGTGTACTGTATAGAATTGTTGAGTCACTATATTATGCAATTGAAAACTAAAGTAACATCGTATATCAACTCTACTTCAATAATATATATACATATATATTTTGAAAAAGCATGGGCTACAGTTTTGACGGGTCAAGATTCAAGTTCTGCTTCTGCCTTTACCAGCTGTGTGATTTTAAGGAAATTACTTAACTGCTCTAAGCCTCAAATGACATATCTGTAAAATGGGGATAATGATTGTGCCTATCTTGTGGAAGTGTGGTGAGGAATAAGTGAATTATAAGTATCTTCAATTTACTTCCCCTACTGTCTCATAGCAAGGAAATCTCCATTGCTTGCTTGACCGGTGAGGCCTTTCCTGGCTCTTCAGGGTCAGGAGGCGCAGGCAGGAGAATAGCAGCACTATTTGTGAGCTCAGATGAGGTAGGAAGAGGAAGGGAGAGAAAGTGAGTAGGACAAGCCAGCATGAGGATAGGGGCCAGAAGGCTGGGGCAGAGGAAAAAGATAAACAGACACATTTTGGAAAGAGTGGTATGTGAATTAGATTTTAATTAGTCTTCCTATATGTTATATAATAAAAGTTCCTCCTTGGGACGCCTGGGTGGCTCAATGGGTTAAGCGGCTGCCTTTGGCTCAGGTCATGATCCCAGAGTCCTGGGATCGAGTCCCACATCGGGCTCCTTGCTCTGCAGGGAGCCTGCTTCTCCCTCTGCCTCTCTGTCTGCCTGTGCTCCTCTCTTTCTCTCTCAAAAAAAAAAAAAAAGGAAGAAAAAAAAGTTCCTCCTCACCATCATCTCAAGAGAACTTTGGTTCTTTTAAGGCTTTTTGGTAATGAGATTTTTGTTTCTTTTGGATATGCTGAGACAGAGATTGGCCTCAAGGCAACCCAATTTTATTTGGGTTACATTTAAAACAATAAGGTTACTTGGGGCTACAGGGCAAATGACCAGTTTCTCTCCAGGGGAACCAAATTATGATGGAGTTGAGTATAATTCATGTAGTTTTCTCAATCAGCAATTTGAGAATTGTCTTTATCTTTTTTTTAAGCTTTTATTTATTTAGGAGCGAGGGAGAGCATGAGCAGGGGTAAGGGGAAGAAGAAGCAGGCTCCCTGTTAAGCAGGAAGCCCGATGCTGGGCTCGATCCCAGACCCTGGGGTCATGACTTGTGTTGAAGACAGATGCCCAACCGACTGAGCCATCCAGATGCCCCACCTTGTCTTTATCTCTTAACGGAAGAATTCAGAATTAGAGCCAGACTGCCTGTGTTCAGATCCTCACTTTCCACTTAGTGGCTGTAAAAACTTGACCAAAGTATTCAAAAATCTCTGTTTCAGCTTCTTCATCTGTAAAATGGGAAAATAAGAGCTTACCTCCCAAAGGGTTGTTGTAGGACTTGAATGAGCTAAAACATTTGAAGAGCTTGGGGTAGTTCTCAGTGCATAATAAGCAGGCCACAAAAGTTAGCTATTATGGTATTTCTAGTTATTTTTCTAAAATAGAGAACTCAATTCAAAGCATGAATATAGGCATTGAAAGTTAGGATTCACATATTTTTGCTTTTATTTGTCTATTTTCATTTATTTGTTAATACATACATATACACACATGTATACACAGATGTATACACACATCTATATATATATATAGATACTGACACCCAAACATACCACACATTCAGAGAGAGAGAGAGATGGGGGATACTTTAGTAATTAACCCCGAGAGATATTTCCACCATTTATTTACTCACTCATTCAACAGATATTTGTAGCATCCCTGCAATGATCCCAGCTAAAATGGCGAGATTCTAGAGACGTGCGTACCAAGTGTTGCATTTGCCAACCCCCGCACCATCTCAGACCCTAGAAAACACTCAATCTTAACAGAAAAACAAGGAAAGGTCTGGGGAGAGGATGAAGGGAGATGATTTGCCCAGAGCCTTGTTTTACTAGCACAGTTTTGAATACAGCAGGTCAATCCGCTAACCCTTTATTCTTGCAGTGTCTCCACCTGTGCAATGGAAATGATCACAGCAGCTTCATAAAGGGATTGGGAGGATTTGTGAGTTAAATACGAACTCTTGCTGGCTCAAGGATCATCCTCTACCTTCCATAAAACAACCGTGGTTTTCGGGCAGAGGGATAACGAGCGGGCACATTTTCTATGCGCCTTGCATAGGTGCTGCAGTCATGTCTTGGTTTCTTTTCTTTTCTTTTTTTTTAATATATATGTATTTTTTAAAAGATTTTATTTATTTATTTGACAGACAGAGGTCACAAGTAGGCAGAGAGGGAGGCAGCGGGGGGGCAAGCAGATTCCCTGCTGACCAGAGAGCCCGATGTGGGGCTGGATCCCAGGACCCTGGGATCATGACCTGAGCTGAAGGCAGAGGCTTAACCCACTGAGACACCCAGGCACCCCCATGTCTTGGTTTCTATTGGCACTCATTCTGGAGCACCCTTGGAGCTCCCCTGGCTTGTTCTATAGTCTGGGTGGGCTCCATTAGGGGATAGGAAGCTACAGTTAAATCTCAAGGGCGAGGATGGAAAAGCAGGGCCAAGAGTCCCGTGAGATACCCATGTTGCGAGGACCAGCCCTGCTATGGATATGTGTGTGTGAGAGGCCCTCTTCAACGGTCCTTGGGCACAGGAGCCCTGTCTTTGTCAGCTGACATCCCGTCCTTTGGTGTGCCTGGGAAAAGAGATATGAGCCATAGAGATGTGTACACAGAAATCTTGCTTCTGCACGATGAGATCTATGTCACCTTCCAGCCCAGTTTCATTGGGAATCAGGTTCAAACCTATGATGGCAAACATGAGAACAATGTTCATAAAAACTTGACCGTGGCATCCTCCTGGAAAGATTGCATCCAGGACAGCACAACCAATGCAATTTCACACCGGTGACAGGTGTGTTATATGGGAAAGGGTGGTCGAGGCACTGTTCACTTTCAGGTCATATTAATAGGAAAATAAACTCATGGTCTCTCCTCACTGTCCATCAACCCTCCCACTGTTGCCACTTGTCTGCCTTAAATGAGAATCTCATTGGTGTTGTTGCCTGGCATAGGAACCTTCAACAGTTCCCTTTTGCTTTGGGAGTTAGGATTTCTTCATATGGCTCAGCACAGCCTGCCTTTCCAATGTCACCTCCTGCTGTTCCCCTCACACACTCCATGATCTAAGCAACCAGGACAATTTGGGAATTAAACAAGGCCATCCCCATGGGGGCTCAGACAGTGCATTGGACCCTTGGTTTGAATCCAGGATCCCCCTCTAGGTGGCCAGCCTCAGGTTATCACTTACCTCTTTGTGCTTCCGTTTACCCCATCTAGAAGCTGGGGGAAATAATACGGTCATAGGCTACCATGGGGAGTCAATGAGTTCATGCAAATAAAGGGTTTTAGATTAGTACCGGACACATAGCAAACATCAGGGAAGATTAGGCAGCATTATTATTATTAATATTTGCAATGATCAGAATGTGGTATTTTCTTCAACACCTCTGTGCCTTCACCTGGACAGTTTCTACAGTCTGCCAAGTGCTCTCTGCCTCTGGGCCCCGGCCTCACTGGGAACACCTCCCTCAGATGGCATATCTGTGGAAGATTGTGTCTTCCTTGAGGGCAAGGGTTCCATTCATTTTTGTACTTCTAGGTCCCCAAAGTTTTGGTGTGAAACAGTTCTCAAAAATTACTGGTGGATTCACAAAATGAGCATGTTTAAAAATGTTCAGAGTGGGCGCACCTGGGAGGCTCAGTTGGTTGAGCAGCTGACTCTTGATTTTGGCTCAGGGTTGTGAGATGGAGCCCCACGACAGGCTCTGTGCTGGGCGTGGAGCCTGCTTAAGATTCTTTCTCTCCTTTTCTCTTCACTCTTACCCATCTCCATCTCTTAAAAAAAATGTTCACAGCAGCATTATGTACAATAGCCCCAAAGTGGGAACTACCCAAATGTCCATCAACCAATTAACAGATTAACAAATATGGTCTATCCCTATGCTAGACTCTTACTCGAATAAACAGGAGTGAAGTTCTGATATTTGCTTCCACATGGATGAATGTGGAAGACATGATGCTGAGTGAAAGAAGGCAGACACAAAAGACCACGTGGTGTATGATTCTACTCACATACTGTAGGAAATGTCAAGAGCAGGCAAATCTAGAGAGGCAGAAAGTAGATTAGCGGTTGGTTCAGGCTCGGGGCAGAGATGGAGGGGTTGTGGAGGGTGTACAGCTGAAGGGTAGTCAGTTTCTTCTGGGGGTGATGAAGTTGTCCTAAAATTGACTGTGATGGTCGTGCAGCTCTCACTATATGAGAAGCCATTGAATTGTGCCTTTTAATTGGGTGGAATGTGTGGCATGAGGATTATATCTGAATAAAGCTGCTGCAGAAAAAAAAAAGAAACAAGGAAAGAAAAAGGGCAACAAAAACAACATTGACTGAATGGATGGGCCAATGAGGGGAAGCCCTTTCAGGTTTGTGTTGAATGAATGAATGTCAGGTAGCCACTTCCCAGATTGGGGACCAGGGTCAAGGCTCCCGGGCTGCCAGCCTTGATGCGGCCACATCCCTCTTCTCAAGCACTTCTTCCCTGCTCACTGCCTGGGCTCCTCACTCCCTTTTAGTCTCCTCTCTTCTCTCCTATTCAAATTTTCTTTTCCTGCTTCCTGCGCTGCCGGACCCTTAGGACAGTTGACGAGAGACCGTGAAAGCACGCTGGGGCCTTCTTGGGGGAGACTAGAACACGAGAGCCCAAAGGGAGCCTGGGAACATCCTTTTACAGATGAAGTGGAGGCCCCGAGGGGTCGAGGGTATTGCTGCTCCTCACATGTTGACCTTGTATCAGAGCTAAAATGATCCAGTCTGTTCGCCTGTTCAGTATAACTCCCAACACACTGCTTCCTTCTTCACCTCCTACATATCTACTTATCTCCAGGCCAGAATGATCTGGAAGCCAAAGTAGCCAGAACCAAAACACATATCGAATGGCTCACTGTGTATCAGGTGATCTCTGTTCATTCCAAGAATGTTTTGGATAAAGATGATATCCAATCCCATTAAATTCCAAGAGATCTTTAAAATGTCGTTTTTTGTACTTCCGTTTTGTTAGTAGAGAGACCGCAGGACTGGGAGTACGGAGAGCTAGCCCCAGGTTCTCAGTCTGTCCCCGCTAGCTGTGTGACTTGAGTGAGACATTTGCATACTCTGGGCCTCACTTCCCTCAGTGCCCAATTAGGGACTGGATTGCATTACTTCTTTGTGTACTGTCTAGGGCTCTATAATTTGATGACTATAGGTTGAAATTAAGAGACTATTATCTAAGACTTGGAGCTCTTTTTCTTTTTTAAGATTTTATTTATTTGTTTGAGAGAGAGAGAGAGAAAGAAAGAGCATGAGAGGGGAGAGGTGCAGAAGGAGAAGCAGACTCCCCGCTGAGCAGGGAGCCTGATGCAGGACTCGATCCTGGAACTTCAGGATCATGACCTGCACCAAAAGCAGTTGCTTAACCGACTGAGCCACCCACGTGCCCTTGGAGCTCTTTTCTGGGGTAGAGATTTTCTCCCAGAGATACTTGGTGGCAGTTGAATCTGGCCTTCCGTGTATCTTGGTTCTCATTTTAACTCCCACGCATCCTTAGAAGGAAAGTGGTACTCACCCACTGTTCAGATGTGAATACTGACTATCAGAGAGATAGCCTAACTTTCCCAGGGTCATAGTGAATTATGGGTTCCATGGGGAATGTGGCACCGGGTCTGCCTGACTCCCTGAGTTACATTTTTCTCTGCCCTATTGGCCTCTCAGAACAGGAACTTTCTAAATAATGGGTAAGGGATGGAAAAGACCTCTATTTTGGGGTCAAGATCCTTGCCACTGTCATTACTTCTAATGCTTCTGTCCTTCTTATGTGATACTTAATCGATTAGGTATGTTCCTTGGTCCGAGCTAATTTCTAATTTGAGATAACCTCTCTGCGGCATTGATTGACCTAGTTCAGCTAGGTAGAACTTGTGGTTTACATGGGAGCTGGAAAAATCCCTACCAGATCTAATCATGAATTAGCATCTGGAATCCTTCCTGTCACTTGAGGCTATTGGCAACTGTAGACCTAATATGAGAGCTGCCAGCAGGAGACAGGAAATCTTGATAAGAAGAGACTGTTTCCTGGGGAATTTTCTAGAATTTGAACATTTCTTCTGGAAGTACCCCCGAATCACAACATGCACAGTTTGAGTTGTTCCTGTCACCTTGTACCTTAATCTGGGACTCAGAGGGGTTTCAGGTGACTGTGAGGCTCTTCATATAATATGCACTTCTTTTGGCATATGATTTGGTTTTGGGAGAGGGAAAGAATCCATGGTTTTTATCACTCTTAAAGAGATCCATCAACCGAGAAACGCTAGAACCCCTGGCTGGTTTCCTGAAGCTTTCTCTGACCCCTATTCCTTAGGCCCATTACTCCTGCAGAATTTGTGATTTCTTTCCCCTCTGGGAAGGTAAATCTGGGCCTGCATCAGCCATAGTCCCCCCCACCCCAACCAGAGGCAGCCTGGTGGTGAAGGATGGTTGAGGTCCACAGACTGTGTGCCAATCCCCACAGCACCACTTTCTTGTGTGTCCGTGGGTAGTTTGTTTAACTCAGGGCCGAAGGTCAGCAGATAAACACAGGTGCAGCCTTCCTGGCTATGAAACCATTGAAATCCGCAGGCTCTGGCTCTAAATAGCTGCTTTCCCATCCTCTTGTGCTCCCTTGGCTCCTTGTGGGACTCTCGCATTCAGAAACAAAGACGTTTTTGTAACTGAAGTCTGATTCTAAGTGTGGTTCAAAAGAGCACACTGGAGGGCACCTGGGTGGTTCAGTTGCTTGAGTGTCAGACTCTTGGGCTTGGGTTGTGATCTCAGGGTCATGGGATCCAGCCCCGAGCTGGGCTCTGCGCTCAGCGGGGAGTCTGCTTGAGACTCCTTCTCCCTCGCCCTCTGCTCCCCCACAACCCCACTCACACACGTGTGCTCTCTCTAAATCAATCAATCAGTCTTTAAAAAAGAGTATACTGGTGGGCTGGACAAGTGGAAGTGTTTGTAAGATCTTACTGAACATACAACTCTTCTTACTGACACAGATTTAAAGGCTGCATTTTCTATAGCACACACTGTCCTCGGACAACCAGGGATATCGTCCACCTGTCCTGGAGACTCTCTGCCTGCAGGTTCTCTCTCAGGCCCTACTGGTGGGGCAGACTGCAAGTGCTGGGTGTTAAACCCCTTGGTAGCACCCTTCAGCCAATATCAGATGGGATTTAATTGTGATGCTATGGCTTCCCTTCTCACGGGTAGGACGGTTATCCATATCATCTCCCAGAGGTCCCTAACAGGTCTGAGCCCCGCCTTCCCCTGTGATCATTAATGAGCCCTGTATCAACTCCTCCATTCCCAACTGGTACTTCCTGGGGTCACCTCCCAAATAAAGGACCTGCTCCCAAATGCTTGTCTTAGGGTTGGCTTCTGGGGGAACTCAGCCAAAGACACACTTGAAAATAAATATTTACACATATGTTAATGCATACATAATATTTTATAGATGTTAGGAGAAGAAAATTTTTCATATACAATCTCCTCCCCAACATCAATAAAAAGGCAAATTGAGAAATGTGAGATTTAATATTCCACAGTGGGCTGTCAGCAGTTCCAAAGCCCAAAGATGTCTGATAAAACATGTAATTTATTCAACCTCATTTCCTATGATCCTCCAATATTTGCTTAACTGTATTAATACTGTGGGACTCATCTGCCCTTAGTTGGAAGCCCTCTCCTTAAATTCTTTTTTAAAATTAACTAACAAAAACTTCTAACAAAAACCTTTGCCTCTGAAATGTGTATCATCCTATATTGTTGTGTGTTCTGGAAGGGATGGATGGAAGGCATAGCCCCACATTTCTCATAGCATGAGATAGATTTTCCTTGGCACTTTTCTCACCATTCTGCCCACGCTTGATGAACCCGCCCTAGCGTTTCCTTCGCATCTATCTACTCGCCAGAGAGAGAGAAGGAGAGAGAGAGAGAGAAGTTAACATTTTCTCATCCATGACTAAAGTTCTGCATTCCCCATGGCTGCAGGATACTTTTCAAAATTTGGCCACAGCTACCCAAACCAGCTCATTCCTCCTAGGAAAACCACCTCTGCCTGTTTTCTGGCTCATGGGCTGCTTTGATATGCATCATATGTGTGCTTTTTTGAAGGAGCCACCAATTATAAAAGAATGACAAGAAAGGGAGCTGTGGAGGTATTCAGGAGTGGTTAATACATGGGTCCTGCGTTGCCCCGACACAATCCAAATGAAAGTCTTGTTTATAGGATCGGCAACAGCGACAGTTCTTATAGCTCTGTTTTGGGAGATGCGCTTATGTGTTTCACGGAGGGAATGTGGGAGAGAAGTAGGTGGTACGTTGGCAGAGAAGAGCCCCAATAAAGCTCTATTCCTGTCCATCCCTGTCATACCTCACATGGCCTGTCTCAGACAGTTCTGGACACATGTCATGTAATGAATCGCCCTAAAACTCAATGGCTTAAAACAAGAATTGACTTCTTACATTAAGGGTCTGTGTGTTGGCTGGAGGTTAGCTGATCCAAATTGGGTTCAGCTGGGTTTGGCTCCAGGCTGCTGGCTGGATCCAGTTCTGCTCCTTTTGTCTCTTGTGCTCCTTGGCTCTGCAGAATATGTGTGGTATGTTCTCTTCATGGCTGGGAGGAGTACAGGATGGAAAGGTCATTTCAAGCCTCTGCTCATGTCACATCCATTCATCTCATTGGTGCAAGTCAGTCACACAGGGAAGCCTAAAGTCAAGGGACCAAGAAGGACTCCAACCACGATGGGGCCAAAGCAAGCTTATATATGTAGGTGTATAACAGCAGAGTAGGGGGGAAAATGGGGCCAATGCTTAAGTCTCTTGAATGTCCTTATTTGGACACACCAGCACTATGGACAGGCCATCTAATGGTGCCACTACTGTGCCCTGTCATTCTGTGTTCACGTTTCTGACTTGGCCACTTAGACTGAGAGGCCAAGGCTAGGCTTTTTTTTTTTTTTAACCTTTGGATCCCTAGGACCTAGCAAAGTGCTTAGCACACCGGACCAAAGCAGCCTAATGTGAGCACATAGATGCTTAGTAAATGGGCTCTTTGGAAGAGAATAGAATTGAATTGGAATGACTTGAGGAAAGCCTTACAGGCTGTACCTTTTAGCCACCCATCAGACAGTGTCCCCTTAATACAGTGTATATAATATCCCTACGAGTTTCATTTGAATCTTCTTTACACTCACAGTAAGATGCAATTTTAAATCATCTATCAACTAATCTTTCTTTTAAACAGGAGATATTTGAATGGCAACGTATAAGAGTAATTGTGAATGTTGACTTTCCCAGTCTAATCTCATTGTTCAGTTTGGCCCCCAATTCTCTGTCTGTTCCCCTTTGGTGAGAACAATCATTCCTCATTCCTTACTAGTCAAAATTCTGTAGCTCATACTTTTTGATGTTGTTAGATTCTTTCATTATGTCAATTTTTTTTCTCAGCCGTTATCTATCCCAGAATGCTTTGGTACCTGGTACAAAGATTACGTATAATCCATCCACTCCCGTCAACTTTTATTTGCATAATGTATGTACCATTACAAGTGTAAAGGCTACATTTGATGAGAGCAGACTGTGTGATGGGCATGGAGTTCCATCCACGTGTGTGATCTCATTGTGGTGACAAGAAGAATGAGGATGGGGTGTACCAGGGACCTCCCCTAGCCAGGCGGTCTGATTCCGAGCCCACACATTTAACCACGAGCCTGGACTGCTGCTAGATCTTTGGTCTCCAGACTATTGGCAAGAGCGTGGACCACAGGCAAAAGACTTCAACACAGGATCCCTCTTTCTGACTTCCTCTGTAACCATAGGAAAAGCTTCAGACCCTTGTGAGCCTCGGCTTCTTCTTTTGTGAGTGGGAGCTCGCAGTTCCCTCACTTGTCATGCAAGGGAGTTGTATGTGGAAATAATTCAGAGATGTAGCATCCTGCTCAAATTCTAAGGGATCCTCATCGTATTCTTTTCAAGTGTTCCTTAAACTCCGGTACTGAGCCTCCTTTCATCAGAAGTGATTTTGCTTCTTTGTTTCCTCGCCACGTTTGCTGACAAGACACACTTGGTCTTCGGTCCTGAGAAATTTCATTTCCCTTGAGCCTTCCTATTTGTTTGTTGAACAAATGACACATCACTAGCTATGCCATATTCCCAGGCTTCCTTGATATTTCCTGATTAATTTCCCTCTTGTCCTCATGGCTCTACTGTTTGCCCAGGCTGTCCCCTCAGAAGAGCTGCAGATTGTGTCTGATTGTGTCTGCACTTGGCCAAAACCCAAATGGGAATTTGAGGGTTTCAGGTTTTTTTTTTAAAGTTGATATTTTATCTAAATGGCCCCCAGTATTTATAATTTTGAAAAGATAACAGTCTCATTTAAAAAAATTTCTTTGCGCTAATTATTCAATCTTATAGTTTCTGTTTGGGGCTTTCATCCCTCAGTTCCTGGGGATATAATGGTGAGATCCAGCAACACAGTCCCTGCCCCTTATGGTTTATAGTCTCACAGCAGGTGCACACGCACAAACATGCACGTGTGGATGGTTGAACGGATGCTAAGTAGTTCCGCTTAACTTGTGTTGGCCTAATAAGAAAACCACAAAGACAGACCTTATATGTTAATGAAGCATTTGTGCTGAATGCACATCGCTCGAGCAAAGGTTTCCTAGTAATTGGAAAATAATTTGCAAAGCACTGGGAAACTGTAGCCATTGTTTGACCTGTGGTTGTGTGGACATAATGTCCTCTCTCATACTTAGTGCCGGTTGCAGCTGAATTTCAGGAAAACAATATTATCCATTATTTTAAATCAATGTTGTTAATTGGAATTGCTCTGCTGTTATAGTTCGAGTTCCACTAATTTGTAAATGTTTAAGGGCTTCCAAGATGCAGACAAGTTAAATATGAGAAATCTGTGGTCTTATGTTTGCATGTAATGAGCACTATTTTAATTAAATATTTTTATCCAAGAGCAAACACCCAAGAGAAAATTATTTTTTCGAAAAGGTCTGTATGTTACTCAAACTTGAAAAACACTAAGTTGCAGAGTCTTCTCTGAACCATTGCCAATAACGATGACAGTGAAGACATATCCTTCCCCACCTCTTCCATCTTTACCTTCTATTATGTAAAATTATATTGTATTTAATATAGTTATCTATTACTAAGTAATAGATCTACACATGCATATTCCTGTGTATACATATTGTATATATGTGCATCGTCAGGTGTCACAGTACAGAATTCCAAAGTCCCAAATATGTGTATGGTACTTTGGGAGAATGCCATAAGGGATTTTTTCATGGGAAATTGACTATGGCTTATCTTCTGGATTTAGAACCCCCATATATCATTTGGCTCAAGTCCATTTGCCTTTGTTTCAATATAAATGCTTTTTAGTGGGAATGTAAATTGCTAGAACCACTTTAGACCAGCTTGTCAATTTCCTATAAAATTAAACATAGCCATAACTTAAGACCTGGAAACACACAAAGACTCGTACACAAAAGTTCATAGTGGTTTTATTCGTAACCGTCCCAACTTGAAACAACCTAAATGTTCATTAGATTGAGAATGTTATTAAAAATTCTGCTTTGTGTAGGGCGCCTTGGTGGCTCAGTCAGTTAAGTGTCTCACTCGATTTCCGCTCAGGTCATGATCTCAGTCTTGTGAGATCGAGTCCATGTAGGGCTCCATGCTGGGCATGGAGTCTGCTTAAGATTCTCTCTCTCCCTCTGCCCTTCAGCCCCTCTCTCAAAAAAATATATTCTGCTGTGTTTGTACAATGGAATCCTATCTAACAATAAGAAGGAATGAACTGGTGCTTAAAACAACATAGATGAATCTCAAGCTAGTTTGTTGAGCAAAAGAAGTCACACAACAAAAGGAAATACTCTATGATTCCATTTACATGAACCTCTGAAAAAAACCAAATCTAACTTGTAGTGACAGGAAGAAGATTGGTGGTTTCCTGGGGCTAGAAGAAGTATTAACTGTGAAAGAGCATAAGGAAAATTTGGAAGATGATGAAAATACTCTATTTCTTGATTGTGGTGGTGTTTATACAGGTGTGTCCATTTGCTAAAACCCATGAACTATGTGCTTAAAATTTTGTTTTATGTTGCTTCTATCTCTGGAAAACAGTTTCCAAATTAAAAATAAACAATATTTAAAGTACTTGCCATCAAGACTGATGCCTTTGAAAGATACGCTACGCTTACCTCTGTGGTCCACGCGCTACTGGCATTCCACTGCCTTCCCTTGTTTCGGAAGCACAGACCTGGCGCTTACCTGTCTTTTCTCAAGTGATAAAACCAGTGGCCAAGATTGGTCTAGAACCCCTGCAATTTTGCTTCCAGCCCGGTTCCTGGATTTCTTAGCACCACCTTTGGAAATGGTTCCCGTGTTTTCCCGACTAATATCAGCTCAGACCTTCAACTGGCTGCCTTTGGGTCTAAGGTTGAAATGTCCACCACTTCAGTTGAGAGCTGGCATGCAAAGGGGGCTTGCATATGTGCATATGTTTAAGCCCAGATTTTTCATTGGACTAATAATTCATCTTAATTAATTTCTTACAATTGCCATCCCCTACCTGCTGTGTTTGGTGGGAGTCCTTGGACCCAGGGTAACTTACTCCAGTGTTCCTTGTGGTGGGCTTGTCTGTGAGTGCCGCTGTAATGGAGGCCATTCTGAGGTTCTTGTGCCTTGGTGTGGGAAGGTAAACTGCTCCGAGCATCATGGGCCATCTTTTTCCTTGCTTACTGTCTTCTTCAGCAGGGAGGGCTACTGACAGCTGAGGAGGCTGCCTCATTAGAATTCACTGGTAAGCTGATTCTCCATATTTAACAGATGAGGGAATTCTAGCATCAAGGGGGTGGGGGAGAGGTTCATTCTGTCAGCTGCTTTCTTCTGGCTTTGCTGCCAGGGGAGGGAGTGGCTGGTAGACGATCTAAAATGGCTTGTACAGGAGATACCAGGAAACACCAAACCACTCTTCCACCAAGAAACAGCAAAAATGCTTTCCAAAGGTCTGCTCATTTCAACATGTCTCACACACCAGATCTTCCCTTTGAAGAAGGGGAACTACCCTTTATTTCCCTCGGAGAATAGAAAGTCTCTGCCAAGTAGACACCCCTTTATTCCTAACAGTTCACTATGCACAGGAATTTGGGTCCTTCACTAAAGGGGATGGTGAAAGGAGGGAATGAATGTCCCATTAGGTCACACTGAGGCTTTAGCGCTCTGCCTGTGATGGCACCATGGAAGGCTTCTTTCCATCATTGATTTGCCTGACATGTTGCACAGAGCAAGACCCGGGCTTCTGTTTTAGCTTCAAGCATTATAGGCTTCATAACTACGAGAAGTCTTCCAGACCATCCAGTCAGGGACGCCTGGCTGGCTCAGTCAGCAGGGCACACGAGTCTTGATCTCGGGGTGGTGAGTTCAAACCCCATGTTGAGTGTAGAGCTTACTTAAAAGAAATAATAAATAAAAAAATTTTTAAAGACCATCCAGTCAAACCCCTTTGTTTGATGAAGGCAGAAGCCAAGAGGTGACATGAACGCCCTTTCCCTCACCCTAGTTGCAAAACCAAAGACCCTCTGAGGTCCCTTCTGATCCAAGATCCTAAAGACCACATTCTTAATAGGGAAGGTTGACTCTCTCTGAAGTCACACCGTGATGATGCCAGGTTAGACTCTAAAGCAGATCAGTTGCTCCTTTGTTCTTAGCAAGGTTTGAGCTGAGTCATTTTACAGGGACGGTTCGGCCAACTGAAAAGCATAAGGACATGTGCAAAATGATGTATTCATCCCAAAGGACATCGAGCTCTTGTCTCTGAATCTCTGAAGGGCTTTGCCCTGTGCTTACAGCTCTTTAGAACAGGATCTATTTTCTCTGAGATGACAGGAGGCATCAAATGGTGGTTTCCTTCAGAAGAGGGAGCTGACTAGCCTATGACAATCCAAGTTGAATCCAGCATTAAGAGAAGGTTGTTGGAGAGACTAGTGAAAGGAAGAATACAGGAGATTGCCTTTCTCTTAAAAAAAAAAGCGGTTCTTTCTTCTCCTTTAACTTTCTCTTTCATATTTTTCCCTTTTATTTTCAAACTGGAAAGAGAAACATGTGTTAGTTGTGAAAATTCAGACAATAAAAGAATGCATTCTCTACCAGTTATGTATTGCTATGTAACAAACCACCCAAAACCTTAGTGGCTTAGAGAAACAGCATGTATTTTCTTTTGAATCTGCAATTTAGACAAGCACAGCCTTCCTCTGCACCTCCAGGTGCCTGGGACCTCAGCAGGGAATGGCTGGAAGGCCTAGGGGCTGGCTGAGCATTTCTCTCTCTTTCTTCCTATGGTCTCAAGGCTCTGCATGTGGTCATTTCCTGTGTGCTTTCCAGCATGGTAGCCTCAAGACGGGCAGATTCCTTACATGGCCACCGGCTTCCTTGCAGCAAGCAATCACAGAGATCTGACATAGGCTGCAAGGCTGCTCATGACTGAGCCTTGGAAGTCCCAGAACATCACCTCCCCTACATGCTATCTGTCATGTAAGTCTCAAAGCTGAGCCTAGATACAACAGGCAGGACATGGATGCCACCGCTCCATGGGAGGAGTAGCAAAGAACGACTAGACCATCTTCAATCTACCACACGATCATCCTTACAAAGGCTTGATCACATGCCCTACAGGTAACTTCCACTAACACTTAGGCGTGCATCTGAGTATGTGTATTCTCTGAAAGTATGGAGACGACTATGCCAATGTGTGGGAATCGAGGCCGGGGAATGTGGGTTAGATTTTGTTTTTCTTTTGTTGGGATGTGGTAAGCTGTGGGGGCCTTCTGTAATCCTGCCATGGGTTCTTGCTTCTCTCAACCCTAAAGCCCAGCTTTGACAGTATGGTTCTCTCTGGAGTTTTATCTATGGCTGAGCAACCCCCCCCCCCAAAAAAAATCCATGATGAGTATTCTCAGTGTTCTTCATGAGATATTGAGTATCTCAGAGAGTTACAGTCACACGTCATATCGTGCTTTGTCCTCCCAGCTGCCTTGCGAAGTCAGTACCATGGATGTGCACTGTACCTAGTATTATCAACTGATAATACTTCTAGCACCACTTTTCGGATGAGTTCAGAGATGTTAAGTAACTCACTGAGGTCTCTTAAGTAGCTCCTGGCAAACCCAGCTTCAGACTCTAGTCAGCCTGACACCCAAACCCATGCCCCAAACCCCTTCCATGCATCCTCATTGTATAAAAGGAAACCCTAAAGGTCAGAAAGCCATCTTGCATGATTCATTTCCCAGAGTGGGTGCAATAGGCACATAAGTTTGCCCATCTGATCCAGGTGTTCTAGCATGTTAACCTTTCATCAAGTGTGTTTTGTGTTGCCTGTAACGACGGTCCATTGCAGCTTCCGCTTGTGGGAATGACTTCCGCAAGCTTAGCGTCTTGAGTTATCTAAGTGAAATGGGAACACTACTGAGTGGAGAGAGGGCTGAAAAAAATCCAGTGGATTCTCTGGAGAACTGAAAGGGGAACTAAAAACCACTGGATCCTAAATTTGGAGTGGAACATAAATAGTTTAGGAAATAGTTAAATTCAGCATAAACAGCAGCATGATTTCAAACCATCATGCCAGGGCAGTGGTTTCCTTTTGCTGGTTTTGGGTTTGGAGGGTACTACCTGTTCCATTGCTCCGCTTACGGCTATGAGACAGCTATGGATGCAGCATTGGGCTGATTCTGGAACAGGTCTCCCCTTTATCTTTTGTTACCCGTTTCTTCATTGTGCTTTGACTTGATTTCTATATTCATGTGCTACCAGTTCCACTGAGATAAAAGCTGGACTGATCATCTCTCTACTGACAGGTGGAACCATCGAGATCAGGGAGCGTCTTGGAGATCTGCTTTGTTCTGTGTCGACTTTCCCAGCTGTGTTTCCATGGCCCTCGCTCTTTCTGTCCCTCTGCACTTTTGCTTCAATCCATGCAGGGCTGGAATAAAACTCTTGGCGTAGCCACAGTCTAGAAAGTCATGAGTGCAGCTAGGCCCTGCTGTGAAATGCTTTCCACAAAAATTTCTGCTGTCTCTGGATGACTATACACAGCCTTGGCCAATGACTGTCTGCCATGGCTAAGATGGAATAAGTTTGGGGAGCTACATTGGGCTTTAAGAGAGAAAAGAAAAACTGCAGTCCACAATACTGCCCAGAAGACTTTCCTCCATTATTCCTCAGTCCTTTTACCTATAGCTTCTTCATTTGTTGCTGCATTCATTCAGCAAATTTTTGGTGAGATCCTCTTCTACGCCAGAGACTAGCCGAATAGATATCAGACGTGCAAGTTCAAATAGGAAATTTGCTCTTTTGCTCTCCTTGTCTCTTCCTGCTGCCTGTTTTTACAGAAGTCACCTGACTCTGGTTCTACCATTATATGATGAAATTCATTCTAAATTTCCATTCCTCTTCTTAAAAGATTTTATTAGTATTTCAACTCTAGCTGCTCCTTATTCATATTATCCTTCACTTTCATTACCATGTCTGTTTTTTCTTGGTATCTTTTTAATCACTTTCAGGATCTTTATTTTATATTCTTCTCCAGATGTTTCTATTATTTCCTAGGGGCAGGCTATATTCTCCCTGTTTATTGCAGCTGCCAACTATCTCTTATGGTAATTCATTTCCTTGTGTAGCTGGTCATTGTTTTTTGTTTGTTTGTTTGTTTTAGTTGTGAGACTGTCTTTAACTTTTGTTTCCTTCTGCCGAGGTCCTTGTAGTGCTCAGGGTGATTTCACACTGACTTTTGCCAAGGCCGTAGGGTCTCCCAGGCTCTGGACCAATTTTTATGTTGATCCCTCAGTTTGGGCTTTCTGTAACTCGAACTTCGCCTCTACAAGGAATGGAGGCTTGGGTTCTTGATTTTTTCATAGGTGTCTTTTTTTTTTTTTTTTTTTTAGTTTACCTGCATAAAGACCAAACAGACAGCAAGTTTCCTTATTCCTTTAACAAGACAGTGGACAGTGTGATTATATTAGTCTTAGTGGATGGGAATGATTTCTGAGGCTTCTAGCTTCTGTGTGTGGGAGCGTGTCAGAGCCCTCATCTCAGTCCCCAGT
The DNA here is from genome assembly GCA_004024625.1 of Mellivora capensis. NCBI lineage: Eukaryota > Metazoa > Chordata > Mammalia > Carnivora > Mustelidae > Mellivora > Mellivora capensis. Next base: position 78,651 of record PISX010001881.1, on the reverse strand, counting down.
GGCCTATATCTGGGCTGAAGCTTCTGGGGGATTCCATGGATTCCAGTGTGAATTTATTGCTCTGACTTTCATTTCCCTTTGCTAATAGGGAATTTGGGGGTTTCTCATTCTTTTCAGCCAAGCTTTGCACTTTTTTTTTCAACCTGGGGAGGAATAGTGTCATATTTTTATCTAGATTTTCTATGTGTTTTGTCAGAAAAGTTTTCTTTAAGTTGGTAATATACCTATTTTGAGTAGCTGTAATATTCCAGGCATGGTACCTGTTTGTATATTGTCATCACTTGAGGCTTGTGTCCTTTTCCCAACATGTTTCATTAGAAAGGACAAATTGGAAGATGGGGTGGTCAGTGATGCTGGAGGCAGATGCAATGACACCGGAGGATAGAACTGATAGCTGACAGGACCAAAGGAGTGAGAAAGGAAGCTATGGAAACCAAGAACAGAAACAGGAAACATAATGTCCTGGAACCAAATAGTGTGAATGAACCAAGTGACACACTTGTATCACACGAGAGCATCATTTTCTTACAACACAACATGATAGCTGGTGTGTGCAAGAACGCCCTGTTGAGGAATTTCCGCATCGTAGAAAGTCTATCTGCTCTTGCCACCATGTGTTAAAGCATTTTGATATTGGGTACCAGCCACATAAGGATTGTGAAAGCACGCATGACTAGGGGTGTGGGAATGGGGATTGGGTGTAATGGTGGTAGAGAAACTTGACTGGGTCACTGGGGAGAACATGGATGGCAACGGTCCTGTCGAGGACCGTTCAGTGGATGTGGGTTGGTGTTAATCATATGTGTTCTACAGATGAACTGAGACCTAGATGTTTCCCATTACATGGAAACTGGAATTGCATGGGAGACTCAATAGGGACATCGAGGGTTTTAAAATGAGAAGAGATGGAATTAGAAGTGAATAAGGACAGTGATGTGAGAGGGAGCCCAGGGCAGCCTTGGGGATTCCTGGGAACATGGCAAAGCTGTCAATAAAGTCTCAGGCTGCCAGCAAAGCCTGGGCTGGTAGCATAAAATAATAGTCAAGAGGCCAAGCTTCACCTGAGGCCAGAAGCAGCCTTGGCAATTTGCACATGAACTCTGTTCAGGCAACCGGAATGAGAGAGACAGAAGGGCCCAGTGGGGAAGGGAAGAATTCCAGGGGCCAGAGATTCACTGATCTCAGGGGAGCAAAGATGATAACTGCCAAGGCACTGGCAGCCATCCAGGACAGTGCCTTCCTTGGCTGAGGCAAGGACCAGAGGAGGACACTCCAGTTCCAGGTTGCCGCAGAAGACACAGGTGGTGCTATTTTGAGACTAAGAGGTGTCTGGGGAGGGTGCCGAGCTTCCTACCCAGACAGAAGTGAAGGGACAGTGGCCCTGAGACGTAAGGTGGTGATCCGGGTGGGTTGGATCTAGCTGAACTTTGAAAATGGGTGAAGATTGGTTCTAGAAACTTCCTTTACTGTACCAGCTTCGTCTCACAGGTCCTCTCTGCCTCTCCTTAGCTCTGTTCTCTCAGTTTCTCTCTGGCTGTGTTAAACTCTGCCCCATCCCCACCACCTCACTGGAACTGTCTTTTCTAACATTACCGATGGAAGCCAAACCCAGGGGAAATGTCTCGGTGCTCATCTAATTTGACACTGTGCTGAGATTGACAGTGGAACTACAGTGGGTTGAGGAGAGAATGGGAAGTGAAGGTGTGGGGAAGATAAAGCTGTTCTCTGTATTTTCTTCAGAAAGAACACAAAAGGTTTTTTCTACCAGCATTTGGAGAACTGGTACCTCATGGACCCTGAGGTCTTGAGTTTTGCTTGACTTTAGGTGGGGCCGCTTCCATCCTGAAAACCTGTCTAGGTGGGAGAAGTGAGAAATATAGGGGTGGGTAACCCTTCCTTCTGGTGAGGACAGGACTCAGAGACCACAAACATAAGTTTACTCCACCTCCTCAGACCCCAGCTGATATGAAATAGTACCGATTATTTCTCTTTATGTAAATTAGCTCTCAAAATTTTTGTCTCTTACCTTACAAAGCAATAAAATTGATCTACATCATTGAGTGGAAGTCAGATTAAGTTGTGAGTTATTTTGGCTTTCAACTCTCAATTCTGACACTTAAGAGGGTAAGCCACGAGGTTAACTGCAGGACAGTTGAAAGTTGAATATGTGAGTTGACAGGCCAGTTGCACTGAGGCCTTTCAGCTCTTGTATTTCCATCAATCCAAAATGATTTTTAATAGCCAGAAAGACCGAAAACAATCAACGTAGCCATCAACAGGTGAACAGATAAACAAAATGTAGTAATTCGTACAACGGGATTCTACTGAACAATAAAAAGGAATGAGCACTGATAAGCACAACAGCATAGATGGATTCTAAAAATGTTATGTTGACTGACAGAAAACTTGCAGAAGAGTGAATATGGTATGATTCCATTTACAGGACTTTTTAGAATATACAAAACTAATCTATGGTGGTTAAAAAAAAAAGCACAATGGTTGCCTCTGATTGTTAGGGGCAGGGATTTACTGGGAAGGGATATGAGGGAACTTTCTGGATGATGGCCATGCTCTTTATCTTTTTTTTTTATGTTCTTTATCTTGATTGGATTTGGGTTGCACTGTCTTATGCCTTTGCTGGAATTTGTCAAGTACTAACTGAAGATATGTATGTGTGATTCATTATCTATAAATTTAATCTCAAGAGGCAAAAACACCAAATATTGAACAACCAACCATTAATGACACAAGTATGGATGTATTTGGGAAGTAGTGAACTGACATCTGTAACTCCCTTTTTTAAAATTTAAATTCAATTAATTAACATTGAGTGTGTTCCTAGTTTCAGAGGTAGAGTTCAGTGATTCATCAGTCTTATATAGTACCCAGTGCTCATTATATCACATGCTGGCCTTAAGGTAAAAATAAGATGGCCAGGGCGCCTGGGTGGCTCAGTGGGTTAAAGCCTCTGCCTTCGGCTCAGGTCATAGTCCCAGGGTCCTGGGATCGAGGCCCGCATCGGGCTCTCTGCTCAGCGGGGAGCATGCTTCCCTTCCTGCCTCTCTGCCTACTTGTGATCTCTGTCTGTCAAATAAACAAATAAAACCTTTAAAAAAATAAGATGGCCAGACAGATGGGTGAAGGGCTAGATATGTAATAAAGCAACTGTAGGAAAATGTTAATTGTCTAACCTAGGTGTTGGGTATATGGATGTTCACTATAAAATTCCTCCTGCCTTTCTCTTTTTGAAAACGATTTCATGTTAAAGAGAAACAAGTCAACCAACTGAAAACAAGCCTCCCCTGGGGAGCAGCTTGTGTCTGGAATTCTGAGCCCATCCCTGGTTGAGTTGCCATCATTGCAAGGCTCAGGGCTGTATCTTCTGCCCCCTATTCCCCTCCAATATCCTTATAGCCTAGGTGATTCTTTCCAACCACCCCAGGCGGCCTCCTTAAGCCAATTTTTATCACTGAGCCTGCCTGTGGGTCATCTGTCCTGCCTATCCTTCTTCTAGTGGTGTTGTATATAACTTACAAACACATAATTGTTCCACTGAAAATATCAGGACTGCGATATTTCCCCAGAAGCTGTCTATGATCACTCTTGATTGCGTAAAGAGAGATATGGGGACTTAGAGCCTGACAAATTGGCAAACATTACTCCCACTCCCCTCCTTCCTTGCCCTCTGCTCTGAACTCTATTGACTTTGTAATGATACGATCTTTCACCTCCCCAAATTGTATTGTAAAACCAGAAAACATACATTCTCTAGAATTGACATTCCTGTCCCATGACCTCATTTGGCCAGAGGTTCAGCTCCGATAGGCCTGGAGGTTCACATCCCCCTGCTTGGGCTGCGCTGACACCACATGACCCGTGACCTTCCCACCACTGCAATCTCTTGCACATGGACATTACACAGAATGCCAAGTGTAGGTCAAAAGATGCTGCCAGGAAAACATTAAAAAAAATAACCAAAAACCAAAACAAAAAACAACAAAAAAATCTTCCTTCTTCTCCAGGCTTGTCAGATTGAAAATAGAATGCTGCATTTGATATTTTTCCATTGCTGTCTTAAACCTTTTGTGCAGGGAGATGAGGCATAAATAAGTAAACACATAAGTAAATCTTTATTTGGAGGCTGGGAATTGTAAGTTAACCCCTGCCTTAGTGCATAAAGTTGTTTCTATCGAGCGATGTGATTGAGATGGAGGATGCTAATTTATTTGATCTAATCTGCACCGAATTTGCTAGGAAAGGAAGCTGATGGCCCCCATCTCAGTTTCCAAGGTAATCAGGAAGCATTTGTGCCGGCAGTTATATGTGGCCTGGAGTCCCTCTCGTTCCGAGGGTCAGAGGTGACCTGGGGAGCAGAGGCAGGTTTTAGCTAGGAGGGCCAAACACGTTTGCAGTAAGATCTGAGAACTGACATAATAAGCCCTGCTTCTGCAGCTGGGCTATTTGTATTCCTTCATCCCACAAAGCTGTACTGAGCACCTACTATGTGCCGGGCAGGCTTCCTGGGCTCAGGTGCTTTTGCCTTGTCTGCTGTGGGCTCTGCTCTCACTGGGCAGTTTGGCAATTCTGCTGGGCTTCCCCGAAACAGGCTGTGTTTTGTTCCTTTCCTCCTAGCAGTTTTTTCCCTCACTCTTTTGTCTCCCTGGGTGAGCTAGCAGGCCCCTCACGGTTGGTTAATTGCAGATGTTCTGTGACCGCAACCAGAGCACAGAAATGGTCCCAGTGACACACCATGAAATGTGGCAAGAGCAGCAGCTGCGGGCACAGGCTCCTGCCAGTTGGCAGCTGCTAACTTGAAAAGCCAGGCAGGACCCAACGGTGCCAATCCAAGAGATGCCAGGCTCTGGAAAGACATGGACTTTCTTTGCTGAAACCTTGTTTTTTGCATAAACACCTGCAGTTGGCCAGTCAGCTGCCCTCACCCGGCCCAGGAGTCGCTGGCTGACTGAGGTGGTGGGCGGTGTCCATTCTGTTGGCTTACCTGGGTCAAAAGCCTCCAGCTGACTCATTGATTCCAGTTTGTGGGCAAAGGCTAGGAGGCTGTGGCCCTGTGATTAAGCCTGAGGTCTCCTCATGGCCAGACTCCCCAGGTGAGAACCCTTTTCTCCTCCTATTTTCCCATCTCCTTTTTCCTGCTTCTCTACTCTAGATGCCCCCACAAAAGCTCGTTGACAGTGAGACAAAGGGCAACCATGAGCTGGCTGCTGATTACAAGGAGAGAAGGGCTTAGATTCCTCCTTCACATGCCGAAACAAAGTTCTATAAAAGCTGGTGCCCCTTCTTTTCCCTGAGTTTGTTAAGTCTGAGGATGCCTAAGCATCTGTGTGCATTTGCATGTGTGCTAGTGTGTGCATATGTGTTTGCATGAGGAATGACTTCAAGGTTGTGTGAGAAAGAAGGGCAATTCAGCGTCAAATAATAGTCACCATGAAACATCAGAAGCTGTGGGGGTGGAAGGATGCTATTTGTATCAGCTGGCTTCTGGTGTGTAACAAATCAACCCCAACCTGAGTGGCTTAAAGCAACAATCAGTTTTCTGCTTACGATTTGGTGGCTTCTTCTTTGAGTTGGCTTGACTAGGGCTGGATGATCTGAGATGGTCCCCTTCAAATGTTAGGAGCCTCAGTGGGGATGGCTGAGATAGCTGGGGTTCCTCACTTTCCGGTGGGCTGCCCTGGGCTTCTTCACATGGCAATGGCAGTGTTCCCAGTGGTGAGAAAGAGCAAGCCTCCATATGCAAGTATTCCTCATTGCTTTGCTTGCAGCATATTTGCCAATATCCCGTTGGCCAAAGCAAGTCAACTGACCATGCTTAGAATTCAGTGGGTGGATAAAAGGACTCAATTTCTTGATGGGAGAAGCTGCAAAGAATGTGTGGCCATTTCTCAATAACCTTTAACACTGGGGATGATGACATGGGGAACAAGCACAGGTTTAAGAAATGGAAGACACAGTCCAATCACAGCTCGTCTTCATTGCTAGGCAGCCTTCGGCTATCAGCTACCTCTCCTGAATCTGTTTCCTCAGCTGAATATGGGGAAAATAACCACACCTACCTCACCAGATGAGATGAGATCTTTCACCGATCCTTTTTTTATAATAAACACATACTGAGCCTATGTGCCAGGCCCAGGCCATGCCAGGCATGGGATATATAGTAAATGTCATGGTCTCACCCTCATCACAATGTCAATATAATGGATATTATTCATAAAAATATCTTGAAAACTACAAGTCATGGTGTACATCGTCAGTACAGAGTGTTACATCCTGGCGACTCGTCTTCCTTTCCTCCTTTCTTCCCTCATGGCATTTCCTCTGCTACCACTCCTGGTCTGCTATGGAAAGGCCAACCTTCCCTGGGCAGGCCAGAGCCCTATGTTACAAGGTTGTGGACAGGGTCTGGACTGGCTCCACCCTGCTTCTGGGAGTTGATTCATCCATCATTGTCATGTAGGGGAGGTGACCGGTTTGTTGAGCCTGACTGGGGAGAGCACCATAGATCACTCACTGAAAGTTGAGAAGACACGAGAGAGAGTTCATCTTATAGGTGAGGAAACTGAGGCCTCAAGAGGCGACAGGGCTTACACAAGGTCACACAGCTAGTCAGTGCTCATACCAGGATTCCTAATGACATTGATCCCCATAGTTTTCTGTTTGTGTGTGTCTCCCTTTTATCTTCTGGCTGCTTTTCTTTTTCAAAACACCACCACCACCACACACACACACACATACACACACACACAGGCTTTTTAAAAAACTATTTTATTTGAATTTATTTGAGAGTGAGAGTATGAGGGCGAGCAGGGGAAAGGGGAGAGGGAGAGGGAGACAAGCAGACTCCCCACTCAGCAGGAAGCCTGATGTGGGGCTCAATCCCACAACCCTGAGGTCACGACCTCAGCAGAAACCAAGACTCAGACGCTCAACCAACTGTGCCAGCCAGGCACCTCCATATAGGCTTTTAGTAGAAAGAGAGAATGAATGGAATCTTCTCCTCTTTATCTTCCACGGGAACAGGAAAAATAATTTTCATTTAGCTCTCCACATCTGAACAACATAAAAAAAGTAAAACAAATATTAGTCGACCAAAATTTATATATGCCTTTGGCTTAGCACTTGTGAATTTCTTTCATCTACTCTTCACTACAAGAGGAGGGTGGTGAGGGAGTTGGGCCAGCTATCTGAATGATGATGTGAAAGCTGTGGCAACCAAAGAAGGTCCAGAGAGGCTGAGTGAGTTGTGTGAGGTCACAGGGTGGCCCTGGTGGTCCAGAGTGGGTCTGGGACTGTGTTTTCTCCACACAATGGTCCAGCTGAGGATAGCTGGCCACTCGCTACACAGTGGTTCCTTCTATATATTATGGGGGAAGTTTCTGGTGGCCAAAATGAACAAAAATTTGCTCAAGAATTGTACTGAGGGGCATCTGGGTGGCTCAGTGGGTTAAGCATCTGCTTTCAGCTCAGGTCATGATCTCAGGGTCCTGGGATCGAGCCCTACATCAGGCTCCCTGATCATCAGGGAGCCTGCTTCGCCCGCCCCCCTGTCTGCCTACTTGTGATCTCTCTCTCTGTCAAATAAATAGATAAAATCTTTAAAAAAAATTAATTATTAAAAAAAAGAATTGTACCAAGTAGGTGAAATAATTCTGGAATGGGTGTGTCTGAACTGCTGTTGAAACCTACCCAGATAACTGTAAATGACTCTAGACCAAATGGTATATGCAATTACGAACAGAAAAAACAAGTGTTTAGGGTCACCGAAAGCTCCCTTTTTGTTTTTATCAGATACACACCCTGGATCTGTCCCTTCTTATTTAAATTTATCATTGACACATATTTTTGAGAAAAATCCTGTATTTTACAGAATTTTCCTCAATACTGTGCAAAATAACTGAAGGTGCTAACCTTCTGAGTTGCCCTCTAGAAAGAACAGCTTGAAACAATACAGAGGAAAACAGTCAAATCGACTCTGAATCATCTGGAAGATAGAACTGCTCCTAAGGTCTTCTTTCGAAGTGAAGGTATTTGTGCTGCAGTATTTGATGGTTCATTTATGCAACGGGTTTTTTGACCTGCGCAGAGCTGGGGTCTCTAACATCCATCGTTTTTATAACAACTTCTAAATGAATTGTTCATTCTGTCTTGAGATTTAGGCACACACAGCCCATTCCAGGGCACCCAGAACAATCTTAGTCGAGATTATAAACCTGAGCTAGAATCATCTATGACTACCCTGTAACAGTCAAGTTCAACTGTACTGAGTATTAACTATGTGTTCACAGTACTGTTTCACATGGATTATTTTATTTAATCTTCTTGACAGCTGTTCAGCCTGTTCCTATGTTACATGCATCTGCATCTTGCCCAGGAAGAAACTGAGGCTAAGACAGACTAATGACTTGTCTGACTACACGGCAATGTGGGCTATGAAGTTGAATGAGGCCAGCTCATTTCGGAGTCTCATTCTTCACCGCTGTTGCTTTAGAGCCATGGTAAAGAGAAGTAGGAGCCAATCATATCTTTGTATATACCAATTTCCTGAGCTCTTCCTTTTGGGAAATAATGATTTTTTTTTCATTCCAAATGCTGGCCACCCTAACCTAACATTTGGCATTTGGGTTGGCAAATATCACTTCTAGATCACAGAGAGGAAGAATTTAGCTTGGCAGGTACCTGCCTAACTTCAGCACTGGAGAAGCAACCATTTCTTGAAACAAAAGGCCACTGATGATGTGGGCTGAATAAGACCTTGTTGCCTCACTAATCCAGCCTTTCTCAGGCTCTAATGTGTCTATATCCCCCAGAGGCTGGGTCTTACTAAACCGGGGAGCTCTGATTCAATGGTCCTGGGTGGAGCCCAGGGTTCTGCATTTCTAGTAAGCTCCTAGGGGAGGCCAATGCTGCTGGTCAGTGGGCCACGCGGGCTTTAGTAAACCTCTACATGCTTCAGTTAAACCTATCTGTGCCTCAGTTTCCTCCTCCAAATTCAATTTGATTGATTGAATTCATTCAAATGAGCAGAGTTAATAATAATATGTTTCAAAGGACTGTAGTGTATTAATGGAGATGAAGTATTTGAAACAGGCTTGGCGTATGGTAAGCACTCCATAAGAGCTAGTTATCACTATCATTATTCCTTTACACTCTCCCATTTGTCTTTCTGAATTTCATACCAGCTTATTCCCACAGGCCATATATTAACAACTAACTTAGATTTCAAACCATATTATCCTGCCTCTTCCCCTCTGATATTGGCACATCAGTGAAGCAGTGAATCAAGGCCGCCCTCCGACCTCTCACCTCGCTGCTGCTCCTCCCCATGTGTTCATGGAACTGGTGAACCTTAGAGTCAGAGTGGGCTTAGGGGGTCAGTTACTTCCACCTAATAGGAGGGTTCTCATATCACACTGGCACCTAAGTCAGAGATCTGGGCAGAGGGAGGGAGGAAGAGGATGGAGTCTTCTGTGGAGAGAGATACAGGATGGCTCAGAGCAATCCCCCCCCGCCCTCCCGCTCTCTGCCCATTTCTGCCCACCATGCTGGGACATCCCTGGGAAATCACTGTGCCCCGGGAGCCCTCCCTTCCAGCCCAGCAAACTGCCTCCCCTCTGGGCAGCTCTCCGAGCTCCCAGGCAGGGGTCTCCAGAGTGGGGCATAAACATGCCAGAGGGTGCCAAGCCAGTTCAATGGGGTGGAAGCAGAAAATAATGAAACATATCTTAGTATATATTTCTTTACTTAAAACACACACACATACACACACACACACACACACACACACACAGAAATCAAGCAAATCAAAAATCTCCATACATATGTTGGCTTAAGGGCATATACATAATTTCTGTATAAGCCTACACCTAGAAGTGTAAGGACCTAAAGTGTTTTACCATCCAAATAGTTCAGAGATTGTGTCTAGAGATGAGTTTGGCCCTTCATGGGTGAAAATAAAAAATCTCTCTGTGGCAGTGATAATTCCAGTGCTGACCAGCCTTTCATTGTCTTCCTAAGTCCCAGGAAGAGCTTTGTGCTTGCTCCTTTGCACTGATGAAGGGTCATGGAACTAGTTCTGGTCAGTACAATGTGGGGGAGGTGGCCCACTTGGCTCCCAGGCATGGCCCCTTGAGTAACTGGTGAGGTCCCTCCCTTGTTCCCAGTCTTTTCCGGTCAGCTGGTAAGGGACAGATGGTCTCCTGGGGCTCCAGGGGAATATGGAGCCAACAGTGGAAGGTTCCTGGGTCTGACCTAGGTGGGAGGAGTACTCCCAGGAAAGCAGCCCACCTAGGAACACCTGTGATGGGCTTCCTGGGGGGCAGGAAGCAAACATTGATTGTTTTAAGGCACTGAGATGTTGGGGGGTGGGGGTTGTTGCTGTCATATATCCTAGCCCACCCTGGCCAATCCCATTTTCTTCATAGCTCACTCTCCTCCCCCAGCTCTGTTGCTTGGGAATCTCACTGGCCCTGGCCGAAGACCTTCTGGATCTTGAACATTTAACATTTAACTGCTTAGAGTTAAGGAGCATAGAATCGAAGTCATGAGATGAAACTCTGAAGCCAGAAGGCTTGGGTTCAAATCCCAGCTCTTGCCTTTATTAACAGCGTGATCTTTTGAGAAGGCATTTTGCCTCTTTCTCATTTTATTACCTTATTTCAGTTAAGAGATATTAGCAATTTTTATAGGGTTCTTGGAAGAATCAAATGAGAAAATCCTTGCCAAGCAAGTTAGCACTGCACCCGGCACAGAGTAAATGCTTGATAAATGTTAACTTTTGCTATTTCTATTATTGCAACTGTGAGGTTCTTTTCCTTCTGCAGCCATAAAGCCTTTCTCAAATTAGAAAGATGAATATGGTTGCCCTCCTCCTGCCTGTGTCACTTTTGGCCCACTAACTCCCCCACTCCTCGGGCTCCAGGTAGCTGGAGAGGTGGAACTGGTCTGGCTGGAGGGACCAGAGAGCTCTGCAAGCCAGAGATCCATGGGACATTCCTGAAGGGCTTTTGTTACTCTGGTCTCTTGTCTCCTGGCTGGATCAATAGTGTCATAATCGAGGCATAAAATCCCAACAGAGGCCTAATGGGAGGTTCCTCTGCCTTTCCAGGACCCGTAGAGCTGCGGGGAACTTAACAAAGCAGCTTCTGCCATTACTGGGTAGACCCATAGAGGAATTTTCTCTGTATTCAATGGAAAACTGTCTCCTTCTTAACCCAGAATATGCTTACCATTAGCCTAAGTCTTCTCTCAAACTGTAGCACGCATCGCAGTCCCCTGGAGTGCTCTTCAAAGCAGCCCCAGGTCCCATCCCAGAATTTCTGGTTTGGTGGGTCTGTGGTGGGACCTAAGCAACAGCATGAGTTCCCAGGTGTTGTAGATGCTGCTGGTCTGTGGATCATACTTGAAGTAGCTTTATATTAGTCCATTTGGCAGCCTTTCACATATTTAAAGACAGTGAGTGGGTCCTCCCCGCTTCTTACCCAGTTAACACTTCTCCAGGTTAAACATGTAAGGAGTCCACCCTCCCCTTTCCTTATCCTGTGTCAGACTTTGTCCCTAATTGGGAGTTTGCAAAGATGGAAAATACCTAAACTGTGTCCTCCGGGAGCTTATAATCATGTGGAAAATAGAAAGGAATCCGCTATAATGTGACCATAGTAAGTATTCACTCTGTGCCTGCAGTGTGTTGTAATTGTTCTCGAAGGCTGGTGATTGACCAGTGAACAGGATGGCAGAGTCCTTACCTCCTAGAGTCCTCTGGCCAGTGGGAGAGACTGAGCAGGGAAGAGCACCTGACAGCCCAGGTTATCTAGTGTGGAAAGGAAAAGCCATGTGGCTGGAGTATAGGGGAAGGCTTCCCTGGGGGAGGGGTTGGCTAAAGCACACAGCAAAATGGGAATAAAGCAGGTACAGTGATTCAGGCAGAGGGGAGGGATGGTGCTGGAGCCTGGTGCCATTCAAGATTGGCAAGAAGCGCTGTGTGGCCAAAAAAAGGCTGCACGTGGGGCCCCGTGGGGTGAGGGTGGGCTGGAGCAAGGATGGTGAGAAGTGGGGTGGGGCAGGGAGAGACTGCCATTTCCCCGGGGGAGAGAAGTAGAAAGAGAGAAGCAATATTCCCAGAGGCAGAACTGAAGATCTGTCTGTGATGGTTAGGCAAATGAATAGTTCACCAGGGTTTGAAACAGAAACATTTTTTTAGAGGAAGTGATCCAGAAGGTCGGGAGAATCCAGTAGAGGGGAAGTAGAAGAAAGGCGAGCGTTCAGAGGAATGATTTTTTGACAGAGAAGTCCTCTCTCCCTTTGCAGAGAAAAGGGCAAAAGCCAAGATTCACCAATAGGAAGACAGCATCCTGAACCCTGTACTTGGCAAGAACATAAAAGGATTTCTGTTGTTATCTTTTGTGAGCTAGACCTTGAAGACTGAAGATTGAGTATGGTACAACACATCGTAGACTGGAAGTAATGATGGGTGCATCATTTCGCAGTTTGAAATTACTTTCACTGCCATCATTTGTTCATTCAACAAACATGTATGGTGTGCCAGGTTGTGTGGATATTCATCATCCTCCCAGTACTTTTATATCGACCCTCTTTGGGCATCTTTCTTGCCTTCTACTGATGTGAATAATCAGAAGTGATCTTAATTTCCTTTCCAATTCAGCCAGGCCCAGGGAAGTCCTCCATTCGCATTCCTTCCCCTTGGCGATGCCTGAGTGGTTAGCTGGCTGTGGTTAGTCAATCCTGTTGGTTAATGAACTAAGCAAAGAGGTTAAGGTCACAATTTTGATCCCCAGGGGCTGATTTACCTGTGTACCTGTGTAGACTGTCCCTCTCTCTCTACCCCCAATGTATATGCTTCCTCCCCCCTCAAGACTTTCGTACAATTTTTTTTATTCTACCAAAAGGCATGTCACTCTAACCCCCCTGGTTACTGAGATTCAATGTCATTTCCTCCACAAAGCTTTATTTGCCTCTGAGTTGGTCAGGTGCCTCGGCTTACCTTTCCACAGTGCCCTGTACTTCTCTAGTGTGGCATTTATTCACATTTGTTTTTTATACTGATTAATGTCTGGCTCCTTGTGCGAGTTACAGTCATGTTTAGCCGTAAGTAATAGAAAACTTGGTTGATGGTAGTTTAATGGGGGTTTATCTCCCCAAATAAGATAGGCTATTCAGCACCATTCTTACAGCTCAATATGCCACACCAGACTCAGACTCCTTTTCTCCTCTTTCTCTGCTGTCTATAGCAAGCAAGTACGCTTTGTCCTCATGTTTACAAGATGACTGCTGCTACTCAGGCATAGCATCTGTATTCCATCTAGAAAGAAGGGAGAAGGGGAAAAGTGAGTGTCCATTGACTACTCTTTATGTCTCATGGGCAGAACTGGGTCCCATGACAACTTCTAGCTGCAAAGGAGTCCAAAGAGTTGAGCTGTTGTTGCTGTTGAGCTCTCACAATGTACAGAATAGAGGCAAACCAGAGAGAAAGGGTAAGCCAATTAAACTGTACTGACCTTTCATGCCTTCCACACTCCTTTACTGAGCTTCCAGAACAGAGACGGCGGGGACTGTTTCCTTTGTTCACCATGGTAGGTCTACCTTGTACAGAACTGTTCCGTTGGAGGCGCCTGGTAAGCATTTTCTTAAATATCAATAGATGAATTTTTGCAGAGCAAAATCTCCCATTTTAAGTCTTAAGTGGGAACAGAAGACAGAAGGATCAATGCCATCTTACTCCTATGGGTAAAAGAATTTAAAACAGACAACATCAGGGGCCCCACTTGCCCCTATACTGCCTTTGCATGAATTAGGAAGAGGTGCCCACCCCTTCCTCAAGACACATTACTGCCATCTACTGGAAAATTATCTTACTAAAATGATAAATTTACCACATCTACAAGGTCAACAGTGCCTCCACAGATGGGCTGAGGCCATTTGCAGAACAACCCGCGTGGCCACGTGTGGCCACCTCGAAGGAAATATGAGCGCATGTCACCGTTAGGGTGGATGTGGTCAGTGACGAAGCCATCACACCTGTCTCCCGAAACAGAGGAGGGGGGCCTTCCTGGGGAGCAGTGCTTCACATTTTACTACGGCTGATGGGAGCATGCCATATGTAAACACCTAGTATACGGAAGCCTCAGGGGTATGGAGAGAAGACCAGAAGGGGTGTGTGACTTCTGCTCTTCATTTGCCCCTCTATAATATTGTGAGGGCCACTTAATCTTCCTCTATGTCAGTTTCCACATCTCTAAATTGGGGGCAAGCACTCCTGCCTCAAGAGATGTGTTTGCTTATCCAGTGAGATAATGTACATGAAAAGGTCTGGGAATCTGCCCAGCATCAGGAAAGTGTCCTCTATTGCTAGCATGGAGAGCTGACAGGAAGTAAATATTGAGTGAATGACTGTTCAATTCTCATTTCTACCACTCTTCAGCTACATGACCTTGGGCATGTTACTTCATTTCTCTGGGGCTCAGTCTTCTCATCTGTAAAATAGGTGTAATGATATTAGAACCTACTATCCAGGAAAGTTGTGAGGATTAAAATTAGTAAGAAGTGTTCAATGAATGTTAACTACTAACTTTAATAAGATAGTTGTGGGTTGCTTTACGCTCTGCATTTTTGCATTTAGCATTTCATTGAAATTCCTAAATAAGTCACCTCTGGGACACCTGGGTGGCTCAGTTGGTTAAGTGTCTGCCTTCAGCTCAGATCATGATCCCGGAGTCCTGGGATCAAGTCTTGTGCTGGGCTCCCTGCCCAGGGGAGAGCCTGCTTCTCTCTCTGCCCGCTGCTCCCCCTGCTTGTGCTCTCTCTCTCACTCTATCTCAAATAAATTAAATCTTAAAAAAAATAAGTCACCTTTGACTTGGGGGGGGGTGAAACAAAAGTGTTCCTAGGCCTTTTTGCAAAAAGAGCTGAGTCTCCAGGCATGGAATGATTCAGCACATTTCTATGACTCTGGGTCTGTTGTGATGTCTCTGATGTGTGAAAAGGAAACCTCCTGTTCACAGACCTTCTCCTCTCTCTCCACCCCATGCCAGCGATTGTTCTTGGCAAAATCTGGATGCTGGCCCTACTAGATCATAGCCGGAATTTCTCACAAAGTGGTCAATGATACTGATTTCATGTTCGTGATTTACAAAGTACAAAAGGAACTGATGGGAGGGAAAAGCCTGCCAGGCGGGCAGGGTGCATCCGGTCAGCCAAGCAGAATCCTGTTTCCCATATGCTCTGGTTCTTCCCTCCAAACCTCTTCTCCTTGCAGCTCCTCAGGGACATGGCCTTGTAAAGGCTGAGAAAATCCACTCAGACACTAGCAGAGTGAAACAGAACTGGCAGAGGGTTTTGGAATAGAGAGCCAGCAACAACGTTGCTAATTGGACTGCTGTCTAATGACTGATTCTCTTATATACTGCTTTCCAGAGCCTGACTGGCCTGTCTAGTAACAATATATTATCTTGTCCTGTTTTCCATTTGTCTCCTCTTCACCACTGCCGATGCCCCTCCCCCTAGTCTCTTCAGGGCACAGAGTTTTGGAGGAAACAAGATATTTTCCCTTCCTTTCTCACCTAACATTTCACTGGAGAAAGTAGTACTCCATTTTCCTTCCTTCTGCCCCGCAGAAGGCAAACTGCTGCGCCTGGGTTCCTGGGCGTGGTTCCTATGGTTTATAGCAGAGTGGTTAAAAATCAGCTCCCATTCTGGTGACTAAATTTTATTGACTTTTCCAGGGCCTGTGGTGGGACTGACATGTCCCCCATTTAATTACTTCCTCCTTTTTGACAGCAGATTGAGTTAGCCAGAGGACACGCAGGTGGCTCTGGGGCCAGGGAGCTCAGAGTAGCCACGGCTAGGCAGCCAGAAAGGGGCCGGGGTGAGCATGGGCTGGGGATACAACAACCTGCAGGCAGTTGTGAGCTGTGGTTTTATGGCTGTGCTGGGGGCAATAACCAAACAGTGGGGCTTTTGGACTAATTTGAAGAATGCTTTGCATAAATCCCAGCTGCTAGCCATATGTCCGACCCTTGTAGAGGGGAGGGTGTGTTTCCCTGAGCTCTTGTTTCCTTCCCCAGAAGTCAAGACTAACTAAGCCTCTAAATGCCTACCCCGGCTCTTTTAGGGGAGGATCGTCGGCCACAAAACCTTGAGCTGATTTAATCACAACCTAAATTTATATTATGCTTTACCAGATTTTCCCTTCCAATAACATTGTGTCATTTTGTCCTCATAAAACCCCAAAATATAGGCCAGGCAGGAATCCTCCATTTACAGCTAAGAAGACTCAGGCCCAGAGAAACTGTGACCGCTGAGGAGAGCAAATCTGTGGAAGCTTCCTAGGTGTCAGGCACTCTTCTGAACACTTGAGAGCTATGAATTCATTTCACGCTTATGTCCGTCCTCCAAGACAGGTGCCATTACTATCCCCACTTCGTGGAGGAGGCAGCTGAGCCCAGAGAGGTTACTTAACTTGCCCATGGTCACACAGCTGGGAAGTGTGTGGAGCTGGGATTTAAGTCCAGGCAGTCCGGCCCCATTGTCTGTATTTTGGACCACTGTCCCTGCTGCCAGATGGCTTGGCAGTGACGGAGCTGGAATTGTCATGTAGGTATTCACACGCCAAGTTAAGGTTTTCTCTCACGCCATACCATCTTCTGTGTTTTGCTCCTTAAAGATCCTTAATTCCTGGAAGCATTAGCAGCGGCAATTTAGATTTGGACTCTTTTCATCGGATATCGCAAAGTCTTTCACTTAAATCCCTTTAATTAGTCCCTCCTACCCACTTACCCTGACGTCGGAAGCATACTCAGTCCAAAGGAGCTGTAACGCATCAGGAAATGACTCCCAAACCAAGGCTTTGGAAAAATACAGGTATCTAGGTGTTGGGAGCTGTAAAGCTTGGCAGCCCGATGCCTGGTGAAGTAGAAGGAGAGCGGGTTCCGGGAAGAATGGGCGTGGCTCTCACCACGCATGTGCACTCACATGCCTGTGGCTGGGTTTGTGAGCAGGCGCACTCCCAAGTGTCACACACTGCCGGGGAGAGTTGGCCTCTCCTTGTGGGAAAAGGTCATTCCAGCCCACAGTTCCCCGACAATTATGGGTTTCTTGGCTAAGGTGTTTCCAACGGCCTGTGGTAAGTGTGAGCAATCCAGGTGGAAGGGAGGGAGCCGTTTTAACGTGATAGGATCTCCAGCTGTCCAAGGCTGACTTTCTCACAGGAAAAATCTAGTAAAACCTTTGCTCCTCACTCATTGGTGTCCGTAGGAAAACCTATGGGTACGTGCAGATTTTTTATGTTTCGGAGCCCGGACCAGATATAGGCCAACTCCAAATCAGAATTCGTGATAATGGCTAAAAAACCAGGAGTGTGGCCTCTGGCTTTCTATTCCCACCGCCATCCCCCCCCCCCCCATATGCAAGCTAACTCTGCAGCCAGGCATTAGGTAACTGGAAACAAGTAACATGACTCAACTTGGGCTGAGAAACTACAGAAAGAGACGATGAGAAAGATAGGGACAAAATGGTTTGGGTTGTAGTAATCATTAGTCATAGTTACCTGATTTTTTTTGGGCAACAATATATTTCTCTAGGTTGGATTTCCCCAGAAGCTGACCTTGCAACAAGGATTTGGGTGCAGGTAGTTTATCTGAGAGGCAATTCCAGGAGGCGTCAGTAGGGAGTGGAGAAGTGAGACAGGGAAGAGAGGGAAGCCAGTTCAGTGTCAAAACAAGTCACCACTATGGTAACCAAGGGTCAGCTATGCTGGGGATCTCAGGCAAGTGGTGTGCAATGTGCCTTGCAGTCCTGCCTGGGGAGCAGGGGAGCTGGGCTATTTATCTACCATCTCCTGCTGCTCATTGGCTTAGAGCTGCCCCTGTATGTGTTAAACACAGAGCCCTGGCCTCTCCTGCTGGTGGCCTAAGAGTGTCTCATTTGCCTATAGTAAGACGGCATCGAGCTATATGAGGACTGCAAGTGCCAGGGGGGCATGAGCAGGACCCTGACATCATCTGCTGCTCTCTGGAGGAAGAGGGTATGAGGGAAGAGAATATATTGTAATTAGGATTCTTCTGATTGCAAGTGACAAAATCCCAACTCAATCTAGCTTAAGCCAAAAAAAAAAAAAAGAAAGAAAAGAAAAGAAAAAAGAAGTAATATATCTCTAGTTGTACAAACAGTGCAATTAGGGTCCTGTCTTCTGTCCATCTCTTGCTCGTGCTCTCTTCTATGTTGGCCTTATTGTCTACGAAGAGACTGAAAAAGATGGCAACTTTAGGCTTATAGGATTCTTATCCCTGCTGAATGCAGAGAAGGGCATTTCCCCCTCATAGCTCTGGTTAAAGTCTTTTTTTTTTAGATTTTATTTATTTATCTGAGAGAGTGAGTGAGAGGGAGAGAGACTCTGAAGCAGAGCCTGCACTGAGCACAGAGCCTGATGTAAGGCTCAGTCCCACAACTGCGAGACCACAGCCTTAGCCAAAACTAAGAGTCGGATGCTTAACTGACTGAGCCACCCAGCTGCCCCTCTGGTTAAAATCTTAAGGAAGGCTTTGATTGGCCTGTGGTGTGTCACAAGCCCATCCTGTACCAGATTATATGGCCAAGAGGATGGAGCACTCTGACTGACCAGACTCAGGGCAGGTGTTCTGTTGGGGAGGATGGTGTCATCCTATCCTAACATCATGGATCAAGCAGAATTTCTGGGACCTGGGGGATAGGTGGTTCTAGAAGTATGTTGCTAAGCCAGCTTTTAGTATATGTGCTGCCGAAGCGAGCACACTAAGCCAGCTTTTAAACAAATGAACAAAGGCCCTGATTTGTAGCTGATCTCTGTGGTATAGATACTCCAACCATGCCTAATTTTAAGCTGCCCACATGATGCCACCAAACATGGAGTTGAGAAGAGATGCACACAGTCAGCTCTTGTGAGCCGTTATGAGCTAGCTCCAGCATGCCACTGAGTGATTCCCATACAGAGGGACCCTAGACACGCCATAGCCATGAGAGCTGTCAAGGAGAAAGCCACGGTCTAGCTTGTGGGGTCTTGGGAGCCACAAAGGCCCAAATTAAGACCTGACAAGATAGCTTGCTTGTTTGCTGCATGGGCTGCTTGGGACAGATGGGTATATTCAAATAAGTGTCCTTCTTCCCCCACAGTCGTCATCTTGCAAGCACCTCCAGGAAGCACTTAACCAATAGGGTCTGGAAGAGAGTTCAGGAGAACACATAGGCATTGAGTGAGTGGCCAGCCCGTGGAGTTAGATGCATTCCCCCCCATCACAAATGTGCCCAGCTCATGAGTAACCAGCCCCTCCCTCAAGATGCTTCAGCTCAGCAGACCTCACATTATATCTCTCGCTGCCTTCACAGGCCCTCCAGGCTTTCTCATCCCAGTCCTGGGAGGGACCACAATTGGCCACCAATGCCCTCATTGTCCTTGCCACCCTGCTTGAGGTGTGTGAGGAAAGTGCCACTTTGGCCCTCTGTCCTGTAACCATTATTGTGTTCCCCTTGCTCCTTGGCTGCTCTAAGTTGATAGTGTCCTTGTGGTTTGAGGCCAGGAGGGATGGCTCTCCCTTCCTGCCTTGGGGCTTGGCCCTTCCCAGGTGGGGGCAGAGCACAATGGCTCCTCCTCACTGGGTCACATGAGGCTGGGAGGGCTTCTGTCTGATTAGTCTCCTTACCCATTGGCACCGAGAACTTTCTGCCCTTGCAGTTCTTTTGTTTCAAAATAAAAACCATAGTGAGGAAGCTGCAAGGTTGGAAAGTTATTCTGCATACACACACACACACACACACTCTCTCTCTCTCTCTCTCTCTCTCACACACACACACACACACACACACACACACACATACACACATACTCACACCAAACCAGATTTGCTGAGAACAGGAGAATGGGAAGGCATGAAGCTCAGGGAGTGTTTCAAGGTCACAGGCAAGGAGGGGCCTGCAGTGGTGGGGATGGAAAGGATGAAGACACAACAGTCGAATGCATTATTTAGTGTGTTCCACATCGCGAAGCCAAGAATGGCTCCTTTGCACCAGAAGATTTGATGTATCAGGCTAGCTGTCTCCTCAGAGGACATCCCCCACCCCCCAGTCTCCTCTTGAGTTCATGGAGACATGGTTGTCTAGGTGACAACTGTCAGGCAAGAAGCTGCAAGCTGAAGAATAAAATCGCCTTAGCTAATAGACCAGCGTGCTATTATGTACCTGAAGGTTTAACTGCTATATTACCCTGAAAGAATCATTTGGAGGGGAGGAAGGAGCTCGCTTTTCCCTGGGCTACATCAGTGAATTCAATTTCTATTGAAGAGAGACTAGCATTTTAAAAACCACGGTGTGTGGAGCTTCGAGTCCTTTTCTTCTTTCGGTGAGAAATGATTTAATAATGAACTTACAACTGCAGGGCCTCCAGTCAGCCCCCTGGAGCCCTGGGAGAGGGAAGAGGCGGTGTAGAGGGGCTGCGGGCTGGCAGGCTCCATCCTGTTCCGTCCCTGCTCAGGCCCAGGCTCTGTGACTGAGGTTACCCCAGAGCAACTTGCTTCAGACACGTGTAGAGTCGGAGCGATAATTTTCCTCCCTCACAAGATTGCCGGGTGCCTCTAATTAATGGTTGTGAATTCCTTAGATGGGGCTGTTATCAGATGGAAAGGGGCTAATTGTACCGGTCACAATAGTTAACCTCTTCCAGAAGGAAGGATATGTGTGTGTGTGTGTGTGTGTCTGTGTGTGTGTGTGAGCGCGCATGAGTCGGCCTTGGTTCTTTCAGCAAATGAGGCAGAAAAGCTTGAGAATCATTGAAATGCTTTGGCATCAAAATATCAGCAAATGAAAGATGGTATTCACTAAGACTTTCTTGCCATGTGATTAGTGGCGGACATTTCCTGGCCTCTTTCCACGTGCCTGCCAGGCCACTAAGCGCTTTCCTGGCCTGATCATGTTTAACCCTCAGGGTGCCCGAGTCTCACATATGTCTGTTGTTAGCCTCAGTCTCCAGAAGGGGAAACCAAGGCTTAGTGAGTTTAGTGGACTGGTCCAAGGTGCCACCTACGCTGGCGACAAGTGAGGGTCTTTTACACTCAGAAGATCCCATCAAAGGCAGAGATTTCAATAGGGGAACTTGAACTTCCTTCATTAAAAGAGAAGTAGAACCTCTTATGCAAGGATCTGGACAACCTGGCTGGGGCTGCCCTGCCCTCCACACATCTGGACAAACTCTTGCCTTGCCTTCTGCCCCAGAGCCTGGCTCTGCCCTGTTTTCTTTGGCCCTTTACCTGCACTACAAACAATATACCTGTTCTATGCCCATGTGGCTCAAGTATCTGGACTTGAATTTGCCTTTACCCTCTCACAGGCCACCCCACTAAGATACACATGTTAGTCTCTACCATGTCCTGGGTGGTTCCCAGTAGCTAAAGAGGCAAAGATAAATGGCACCAAGGCACTGCCTTGAGGGAACTCACAGTCTGGAGAGAGTATGAGCTGTGAAACTCCACAGTCAACACAGCACGATCAGTAGAAGAATAGTAGTAATGAGAGAATACTATTAAAAATGATGATGACTGTTTCTCGAGGGTTTTCAATGTGCCCAACCTTGTGAGGCTCTCTGTCCAGAACATTGAAGACAGAGACCAGATGTTGGGCTCCTGCTGTTGACTTTATGGCCCATATCTAAGGTTGTAAAACAAATCACCCAAAGCTTCATGGCTTAAAATAACAGTCATTGTTTATTATTTTGCATGGTTTCTGTGGGTCAGGAATGGCTCAGCTGGGTGGTGTTTGACTCAAGTTCCCTCATGAGATTGCACTCGTGTGTTATTTGGGGCTATTGCCACCATTCAGTTTGATTGTCTCACATGGCTGGTGAGTTGGTGCTGGCTATTGGCCAGGGACCTAGGTTCTTCACCATATGGGTCATGCCACGGGGCTGCTTGAGTGTCCTCAGGACATGGTGGCTGCCTTTCTTAGAACAAGGAGTTCAGCGACCAAGGGAGAAGCTGTAATGCCTTCATGACCTACACAGAAGTCACACGCTGTTATATCTGCTTATTCTCTTGGTCATGCATACCAGCTCTGATGCCGTGTGGGAGGGGACTACAAAGGAACACAAATATCAGAAGGCAGAGATCATTGGAAATGATGTTATAGTTCACCAATCTGAGTTGAAATTTCCCATATACTGAATGCAAAAAAACTTGCCTTAGGTTTGCTATTCCAACCTTGAGGCCTTTAGGACAGAGGGGCCCAGTATTTTATGAGGAGGCCATGTGTTTGATTATCTTAGAAGCCTTATGGTCCTGGACAAAAATGGTGGCTTTGCTGAGTAAGAAGGAGATGAATGAAGGCTGCTAGGGAAGCTAGAAAGTGGGGTTGGAACTAGGGACATCTGTAGGTCTCTTGGTAAGTCAGCCAAGGTGCCAGGCACATTGGAGATCTACTATCATTTAGGTCATTGGCCGGGCCCATATTCTAGTCCAAGACTTCCATGGGAATGAAATTGATTCAACTAGATTGTGCTGCTTCCAGGCTGGATAGCTGCTTATTGACCACATGTGGAAGTAGTCACTAGCGGTGTTTTTGGGGGAAGAACTTGGATCCTGCTTTCTGCTTCAACTTCAGTGCTTTGCACATTCCCAGGGAATGTATATATTGTAGTATCAAAGCCACTGATGAGTAAATAAATAGTCAATAGTGAGCTAAAATATTTAATTGGAAATGAACATGGATTTAACAGACTCAGTACTTTAGGGCATCCTACTGTGTGCTGGGCTAGATGGTATGCTAGGTGCTGGGGTAAGGGAGGGAAGATGGTACGCAAGAAAGACATGCTCCCCGCCCTTATGGTGTTTGTGAGAGACACATATTAATCAAGTAACAATATAGATAAATGTATCATCATGAACTGAGGTAACCACAATAAAGGGAAGGATGTGGCCTGGGGAGATGGAAAATAGGAAACACCGAGGAAATGGTCGTTGAGCTGAGATCTGAAAGATAAATAGGTTTTTAAGATGGGTGGAAGAGCATTCAAGTGGTGAGAACAGCTTATGCAAACTATTTTTGTAGAACTGAAAGGACCCTAGTGAGGCTGAAGCAAAGGGAGTGAAGAGTGATATGTTGTGAGATGAAGGTGGAGAGGTCGTCAGGGACCAGATCATGCAGGAACTTATGGTCACGCTAAGGACGTTGGCCATTATCCTAAACAGTGGGTGGCCACTGAAAGATTTTAAAGCAATATGGTGACATAATCAGATTTGTGCTTTAAAAATATCATTGCCATGCGAAGCCCAGATTAGAGACAATGAGACTGTATGAAGGAAGGCCCATTACGAGGCTATGTCCAGAAGACAGATGTTGGTGATTTGGCCCAGGAGGTTGGTAATGGAGATAGTGAGGAGAGGGTAGACTTGAAATATCTTTAGGATGCAGCACTGACAGGTCATTGTGACCTGCAAGGGAAAAGCCAGCATCAGGTCTCAAGGGCCAGGGAAGAATGGCAGGGAGATGGGAATTCAGAATGGAGGTGCTGAGAGGTAAGAGGAAGAAGGTGATGAGTGAGAAACAAGTTGGGTAGAGCGAGCTTGAGCAGTAGACTTCATTGCTAAGAGGCACTGGCCATTTCTGTGTAGGGTTCTGGTGTGTACCTGTGGAGCCGTAAGCAATAAACTGTAATGATCAATATTACTATTCTATCAAACAGCAGCCATGTCATGTCACCAAGTGTTCCCTGGAGGCCTTCACTGAACAGAGTAATTCTCCTAGTTGTTTTTTTATTATATAGCCTATAAAACAAGATGGGTTTTATCAAAGATGGGTTTTCAGGTGGGGGCTTTCAGAGTGGCCCATCCTTGAGAGTGATTTTAGACTGTACATCTGAAATTAGAACTGCACTTAATTTAAAAATATAGATAGCTTATAGATAGGAAGACCCAAGACAATGGAATGGGTTGAAAAGTCTAGAGATGGAGCCAAATACATATAGGAATTTATTTATAAAGGTGGCATCTCAAACTAGTGTGGGAAATGATGAATTGCTTAATAAATGGTACTGGGATGGGTTGCCTGGGTGGCTCCATCAGTTGAGTGTCTGACTCTTGCTTTTGGCTCAGGTCATGATCTCAGAGTTGTGAGATCAAGCCCTACATTGGGCTCCTCACTGGGTGTGGAACCTACTTGGGATTCTCTCTCCCCCACTCTGGCTCTCTCCCTCTCTAAAAGAAAATGAAACAAAATAAAACAAAACAATAAATGGCATTGGGACAATGGGTTAGCTATTGAGTTAAAAATAAAAATGAATTCAGTCCTCATATCATATAATAGGAAAAAATCCAAATCTGATCCAAGATCTAAATGCAGAAAGACGAAATCTTCAAGATCATTAAAGAAAAAAGGAGGAAATTCTTGCATACCCTTGGAGTAAGCAAGGCCTCTGTAAGTATGATTTGCAATCCAGGAGCCATAAAAGAAAAGGTTGACAAGTTTAGTTACCTGAAAATCAGACTGAACTGTCTGCATGGCAAAAAGTACAATACATGAGCTTAAACCAATAAATAAAGACAAACTAGCAAGAAAGTTGCCACTCATATCACAAAGTATAGATCTACTTGAAAAGAAATCAATGAGCAGAACAAGCTAATAGAAACATAGACAAAAGGTATAAGCAGACAGTTCACAGAAAAGGAAATAGAAATGGCTCTAAGAGTTAGGAAAAATGGCTAACTGCACTTATAATATGAGAAATATAAAATAACACTGTCCTAAGATCCCATTTCCTTTTTTTTAATTTTTAATTTTTTATTAACATATATTATTAGCCCCAGGGGTACAGGTCTGTGAGTCGCCAGGTTTACACACTTCACAGCACTCACCATAGCACATACCTTCCCCAATGTCCATTACCCCACCCCCATCTCCCAACTCCCCTCCCCCCGGCAACCCTCAGATTGTTTTGTGAGATTAAGAGTCTCTTATAGTTTGTCTCCCTCCGGATCCCATCTTGTTTCATTTATTCTTTTCCTCCCCCCCAAACCCCCCACACTGCCTCTCAACTTCCTCATATCAGGGAGATGATATGATAATTGTCTTTCTCTGATTGACTTATTTTGCTAAGCATAATACCCTCTAGTTCCATCCATGTTGTCGCAAATGGCAAGATTTCTTTTGATGGCTGCATTATATATATATATATGCACGCCACATCTTCTTTATCCATTCATCTGTTGATGGACATCTAGGTTCTTTCCATAGTTTGGCTATTGTGGACATTGCTGCTATAAACATTCAGGTGCACATGCCCCTTCAGATCACTACATTTGTATCTTTAGGGTAAATACCCAGTAGTGCAATTGCTGGTCGTAGGGTAGCTCTATTTTCAACTTTTTGAGGAACCCCCATGCTGTTTTCCAGAGTGGCTGCACCAGCTTGCATTCCCAACAACAGTGTAGGAGGGTTCCCCTTTCTCCACATCCTCGCCAGCATCTGTCATTTCCTGACTTGTTAATTTTAGCCATTCTGACTGGTGTGAGGTGGTATCTCATTGTGGTTTTGATTTGTATTTCCCTGATGCCAAGTGATGTGGAGCACATTTTCATGTGTCTGTTGGCCATCTGGATGTAAGATCCCATTTCTTTTGACCTATCAGATTTGAAAAAAAAAAGAACAAAGTACTATTTGTTGGCAAAGCTGTGGGGGATAGGCAAATTTGGTGTGACCTCCTATGGAAGATAATTTGGTAAAATTCATCAAAATTAAAAATGCCCAGCTATTCAAGTTTCATACTTTTTTTTTAAAGAGATTTTTAAAAATTTATGTAGTTTTGAAAGAAAGACAGTGTGCATGAGCATGGCAGGGGAGGGGCAGAGGGAGAAGCAGGCTCTCTGCTGAGCAGGGATCCCCAATGCAGAACTTGATGTCAGTTCCCTGGGATCATGGCCTGACAGATAAGGCAGATACTTAACCGACTGAGCTACCCAGGCGCCCTCAACTTTCACGCTTTAATTCTATAGCAATCCTTGCCTCTTGTGCAATGGCGTACATGCAAGGCTATCTGTTGCAGCATTATTTGAAAGAGCACAAGATTGGACACAACGTAAATTTCCAACAATAGAGAACTGATTAGACGTACTATACCACATCTGTTCAATAGAATAGCATGCAGCCATAAAAATGGACGAGGGCGATCTTTACGTAGTAATACAATCAGACCTCTGAGATAGACTTCAAAGTGAAAAAAATAACAAGGAGACCATTAGGTACTCTGCTCTCTTTAGGATGCAAAACTGACATCTGTACTTGTACTTGCTTATATACGCATAAAGGAACTAGGAAATGTGTACAAGGAGACCACCCTATTTCATGGTTTCCAAGACATACATGTTTTTTCATTTGGATATCTGTGAAATAGGAAGGTGTCTTCCATTATGTGGCATTTTAGAATTATAATCCACCATATTATTTTCTTTCTTAATAGTACATAAAATGATACATCCCAAAACCGATCATGTCTTCGATTTGCTACAGTGCAGTAATAACATGCAGCAGCGGGGAGACTGGGGAACGGGAGGAAGTGGAATTTTTAATTAGTTTTTGCTTGAACCACGTGAGTTTGTTGTCTACTCAAATAAAAATGG
Organism: Mellivora capensis; assembly: GCA_004024625.1. Classification (NCBI taxonomy): domain Eukaryota; kingdom Metazoa; phylum Chordata; class Mammalia; order Carnivora; family Mustelidae; genus Mellivora; species Mellivora capensis. The sequence goes on along the minus strand of PISX010001881.1, from coordinate 51,994 downwards.
AATAAATAATATTGTTAAAAATTACATAGATAGGGACACCTGGGTGGCTCAGTGGGTTAAATTCTCTGTCTTCGGCTCAGGTCATGATCCCAGGGTCCTGGGATCAAGCCCCCCATAGGGCGCTCTGCTCAGCAGGGAGCCTGCTTCCCTCTCTCTCTCTGCCTGCCTCTTTGCCTACTTGTGATCTGTCTCTCTGTCAAATAAATAAATAAAATCTTTTTAAAAATTACATAAATATATGTATGTATATTATATGTAATATATCTGTAATAATATTATTTCTCTTAAAATTTTATTTATTTGAGAGAAAGAGCACAAGTGAGAGAAGGGGCAGAGGGAGAAGACTCCTAGCCAAGCAGAGAGCCCAATGTGGGGCTCAATTCCAGGACCCTGGGATCGTGACCTGAGCCAAAGGCAGACTGAGCCACCCAGGTACCCCTATAATAATATTATTAGAATTATATATGCATATACATGTGTTATGTGTGTGTGCACATATGTGTGTGTGTGTGTGTATACACACACACACACACATACACAGTAGGTTACTTTCTGAGGTTTACATCCCCTTGTAGCAATGGTCTAAGATACCAGGTTTGAAGATATTAAAATGGGATAAAAACTGTCCCACACTTGGAACATGCTAACCTATGAGAAGATAACAGCTGTGTGCCATGCTGACCTGGGTCCACCTGGAAAGCCCGAGACTTCTCAGCATCCCACCTGGCTTGGCCGGTAGGAGGGGCATGTGATTTTTCTCCATGTGTCCAATCCAGCTTTAGTTTGGGAGTCCAGGAAGACATTGCCTCATCATAAAGCTTTATGAGAAGAGGAGACACGCAGTTAAGGCTTCTACTCTGACCTTGTAGATATTTTCAGAGCTCTGAGACGAAAATCAATGCTTGGGTGAGCACACAACTAAACCAGGATCTTGTTTTTACTTTTTTCTCCCTTCAAAATACTAGATAAGCTCTGAATTAAATCAGTTTTTCTTTTTGGCATGTATTTTAGTGATGAAAGCCATTGCTTCTTTTCCCCTCCTCCCCACTTCCACAAACCTTTACCAGCTTCTTCTGGGTTAAATGCAGCTTCCAGGTAAGTCACTGACAAGAAGCAGGGTGACAGATGCCACTGAAAGGGCCAGGCATGGAGCATCTAGAGTTGCATTCCAAACAAATATTTTTTTTTTCCAAACAAATATTTTTAATGAAAAATAGAACTGGGAGAAATCCCAGCAGGTCTTTCTTTTGGTGACAGGAAAGGTTCATAACTTTATGGAAAACAAACTGATAGATGCTTTCTGGAAATTCTTTTAGTGGCCCTTTCCTTCAGTTTTCTGCCCTGGACGGTGGAGGTGGTAATACATATTCGGCTTTCCTTTCAGGGCTGTAGCGAGAAGAAATGAGATAATGTTTGCAAAGACACTTAAACGTACATCTGTCAGAGTCCTGGACATCAAGGCGAGGTTTTAGTTGCCACTGTGTGACAGGAAACCAGGACTTGTGCAGAGAGGTCATTTGCCAGACATTCGTCATATCTCAGCTGGAGATTCTTCTTTCCTAACTTTCTCCATGCGACAGTTAGGAAACATCCCTGAACAATGACAATGACATCGGGGTGCAGGGAGAGGCTAACCTTGTCACCACCTGATGAAGTAACAGCAGTACTAACCAAATTGTCTTCCTAAAGTACTTTCACACCCTTTCTGTTACCTCATCCTCCCAGAAGTCCTGTAAAATAGGCAGTAGCATTACTCTTCCTCTGTTACAGATGAAGAACTCATGTTGTGAGGTAAGCTGGAATTTGGACCCAGGTTGCTCTGGCTCCAAAATTTGCACTCCTTCCCTAATACTGTCCTCCCCCCCTGAAGTGAGCTCTGAACTGAGCTCAGCAACACGTTGCAGAAAGCACAGAAAGCTGGGGCCTGGGGTGCCCTGGGGACCAGAGGTGGAAGCAGGGAGGGGAAATGGAAACTTTTTCTCCTTCTAACAGAGGCTATTAGCACACATGTACTAGGACATATGGCGGCCATCTGGAACTGGAGTCACTGAGGTCACTGCTGAAATTCAGCCTAAGAACAATGTACTCAGCTTAGATAGCACTGCAGTGCCCTCATCCCTTAAAATATTGCCTTCAGGGAGAATGCTCCTGGCAAATGGTGGTCAAGAATAGCAGTAATCTATTGATAAGCAAAATAAAGTGAGTCGATGTGCAGGACCAGGGTATTCATTGTCCTTAAATGTCTTCAGGCAGATTGTGTCCTAACTCAGCCATGTATGTCACCATTAATGATCCAGCCATGCAAGATTATACAAACAAAAGGGAAAACCACAAAGGGATCCAACTTAGGTCCCAAACCCAGGTGCCTCTAGTGAAGAGCTAGATAACCAGTTCCAGCTGGTGATGGGTAGTGCTAGGCTAGGGGTAGACAACAGACAGCCCTTAGGCCAAATCTGGCCCCTGAGTTGTTTCTGTAAATAAAGTTTTATTAGAATACAGCCACCCTTACTTGTAGATGTATGGTTTGCTTTGTGCTACAGTGGCACAGTTGAATACTTGAGTGGTTGACAGAGACTGTATGGGCCTGAAAGTATTCACTGTCTAGCTCTCACAGAAAAAGGTTGCCAACTTCTGTTCTAGGTGATAAATATGCAGATGACTTCAGACTGTGAGTGTGGCCCAAATCCTGGCCATGTCCCCTGCTGATGAAGCACAGGAAGAGAAAGGTAATGGGAATCTCTGGATAACCATGCCCAGAGAGATATTTCAAGGGGCCAGACTTCTGCTGAAAGAGGCTATGGTCCTGTGGATTCAAATGCCTGGAAGCCATAAACACATACATATAGGATATCTGTTTTAATTGGGGTCTGAAGAGCATCAGAGGCCTGGCTGGCCACTCTGTTGGTTTCCCTCTCTATCTACCTCTGTGATGTTTGAATTAAACTGCAGAGTGAGCCCTTGTTAGAAGGCTACTGTGAGTGCTAGCCCCGGGACGCTGGAGGCCTCTATGGGACAGTTAAGTGACTTGGCAGTCATCAAGGGGTAGTAGAGAATGCAGTGGCAGCAGTGAATCAGGTGCTCATAGTCCTGGGGGGAACCTCTTGAACCAGCAATCTGAGCTAGTAGACCTTGAGGGACCCCAGAGACCATCTAGGTTGATAGAATGGAAGGGCTTGTTCAAGGGCTCATCTCAAGTTACGTGGTGACATCTTCTAACCCCATTCAGGCTGTTTCCCACCATTCCATGCACTATCACTAACATCAATCCACTGTACATTATCTTCAGTACTCAATGGGCTGAAGGAGTGTTTATAGGTTCAATTTGGCCTGACACCTGTAATCTGGACCAGCTAGGAAGAGGTGATTGAGGGAAGCAACAAACCCACGATCATATAAGAAGCTTGGTTTCTCTTATAGAGTTAAGAGAAGAGAGGGTTTTTTAGAAAGCTTTTGTGGACATATGGGGGAAGTAGGAAGGAGCTATCTGAGATGACTGATGTATGGCTTCTCCTTAAAGGGCTTGAAGAGTAAACCTGGGTCAGGGCCAATGGGGCAGGAGCCAGGATAAGTAGCCAAGAAATTGGGAAGAAAGGAAGCACATCCCAAGAACATGGCCAGGGTCTATGCCCTTGGATAAGAAAACAACAGGATCAGAATTGGAATCCAAAGTCACAGCCACTAAGTAGAAGTAAGGACAATCCAGGGAAGGGAAGGAGTTCCGGTCTAAATATTGGGACCGTGGAGACAGGTTGGGGTCAACAATGCTTGGCAACAACGTGAAGTGTGTTTGAGATTCCACATACCAACTTCCCTTTGATAATGACTGTAGTGTGGGTTCCTGGGATTCTAGAATGCCAATGTTGTTTTGTAGGTGACCCTGTAAAGGCAGTCTGCATGATGACCACTATTGCTACAAATACATAAAAGGAGAACCAATTATAAACGTGGAGTCCCCAGTCAGGGGACTTCACTGTCCCTGTGAGCTGCTTAGGAGTTGGTAGGGTTGCAGATGATGGCCACATCCTGTTCAGCAAGAACCGAGCACCCACAAGTGGACACAAGGCTAGGTCAGTGGAAGACCCCAGTAACATGGTAAGCAAAAATAAGAAAGTGGACTAAGGAGGACCTTGAGAAATTGGGTCTGGAGCTTCCCCACTGAATGTGGAGCTCTCATCCGCACTCTCTAGAGGGATGTACCTTTAGAATATGGGCCTTTGAGTCAAAAAGAAAGAACACGTGCAGTTGGAAATGAAATCCTAAACAAACCATCAAGCTGGAAATCAGTCCAGATTGCCTTTGGCATTCATTCCAAGCTGGTTGAACAAATTTTGTGGTGTACCTGTGGACATTGTATTCTGTTACAGGCACTAAGGCCATAGCCACTTCCCTCTGGGCCCTTCTTGCTTGATAGGGAAACATACATAAACAGATAATGTTGATATAACTTGGTAAGGGCCAGATCGTTAAGGGAGCCTGGAGGAGAGTTCTGTAACTTAGCAGAGGGTGATATGGATGCTTCTGGAGGGAGAGGACACTTGGTTCCCAGTGGGGTTGATAGTGGGAGAGTCAGTAAGGCAGGAGGGGACACAGGAAAGACAGAGACCAGGGGAATGGAGAGATTCAAGACATTGTGAAAGGGCAATGGTACAGCATCCGGCCAATGAGGAGGGGAAAGTTTTCCCCAGATTTGGAAACAGGGAGGTAACTGGTGATCTTAAAGATACCATGTTTCAGTAGAGTGAGGGTGAGAGGCCATAGCCAGGGTCAAGGGCTGAGGAATTGAGGAAATGGGTCGAGCCAGCAAAGACCACCCTCTGAAGGACTGTGGCTGAGAAGGGAAGGTGGGCAATGGGCATTGGCTGCAAGAGGTTAAAGGAAGGGGTGTGTATATGTGTGTGGTGTTGTGTTTTTGTTGCGTTTGATTTTGGGGATTGGAGGGATATTTGTCACGCTGAGAGCTGAGAAGAAAGTGAATAGACACCATGACAGAGGAAGGGAGGGATGGTGTATGGAGCAGTGAGGGAGAGGCTAGCCTTGAGCAAGAAAGCTACCTCCTCCTCTGAGATTTAGGGGTGGGACTGAGGAGGAGTGGGTGCCGTATGAGTTAAGTGAGTAGGCAGGGAAATGTGGCAGAGGGGGCAGCCCCAATGGCTTGTTTTCTCAGTCTATGGGAACACCAGCAACCCCAGAGGGTCTGGGCTGTGGAGGCTGCACAGGAGACCAGAAGAAGGGAGTGAGGGTCCAAAGGAGGAATGGATGAGACATGGAGTGGGGCCTGGCTACTCGAAGGTCACACTTTCTGGGATCTCAGCCACCATGCCGCTGTGGAGGGGACCATGCTTGGCATGCTTCCCTCTCTCCCTGTAACAAATACCTGCATTTTTTTGGTGATAGATTTGACTTGACAATTAACTAGTCCTGTGTCTCCCTGTGGAAGGAGAGCACTACTAAGGCCTTGGCATAGCAAAGAGTTTGGCCAGCAGGGCAGAAGGTGGAGTTGGAGGAGTATCTGAAATATTCCTTCAATCAAGGTTGGGCACCTGATCCATCCTGCCAGTCCTCAGGATGGCTCTGGCCCTCCTTGACAAAGGATTTTTTCTGGACCACGCCACAAGCCAAGGGAGGAGTCCTGCAGAGTAGAGACCTCTACTGCAGCCACTGTCCCCAGCTATGGCTCAACTGCACCCCTCTCTCCCAGTTTCACAGACCCCATGATCTGCCCCCCATCTTCTCTGCCCACCACTGAATGCCCTCCCCCATGACCTCAGGCTCCCAGATCTCTTGACCACCCTCTACCCTCCTGCCTCACTCCTGTTACACTGCACTGCACTTCTGTTCCAGGCAACTACACTCTCTTTCTTTGTTTTTACCACTCTCTTGACATTTACTGTCTCCTGCTTTGTGATCCCTAGTTTGCCATGTTAGTATATCCCACCCGCCCCCACCAGACACAGACACACACACACAATGGGATCCTTCTTGAGGGCAGGGAAGGAATCTTGCACATTTGGTTTTGGCCTTCCCTGGCACCAACTCCATTATTGCTGCTATATGAATATTGCTGAGTTACTTGGCCAAACTGCTGCATAAAGCAGGCAAGGGGCATGCTCTGCCTTGGGGAAGACGGGTTCTTCTCTGACCCATGGAACACCAGGGTGTAAAGAGCAGCTCCCCTCCCTGGGTGATGATCACCCAGGGGTAATGTTGCCAATAAACATGACTCTTTTACTGATAAGCGTGTAGATGGTGCCTGTTAATGCTCCCTGACTGTCCGAGACATACCGCTGCACGAGTGAGCTCAGAGAAGGATGTGGAATGGAAGCCCATACCTACCATGGGTCCCATGTCTCCTGCCGGCCCCCAGCCACCTGCTTATCTGCCACCCTGCCCTCATTCCCAGACTTATTCATTTCTGTGAGCAAGGCCTACCAGGCACACAAGTGGCCCCCAACAGCAGAGGGCAGGGTCCCCCAATGCTCCTTCCGCACATATGTGGATCGGTCCTATTGCAAAGGCCAAACAAGAGTTTCTCCCCCCACCCCACATCTGATTTATGGAACAGGAAAAAAATGTGTAAATAAGAACCACAGAGATAGCTGCTATCCCTTTTGGGGCTGTATTGGAGACATTTCAGGGCCTGAGTTTTGTGACCTTGGGCTACCCTTGCTGAAGCCAGTTGCGCCCAATTATAGGGCGGAACCTTAGAATGTTGGAAGGCTGAACTCTGTTTAAATGTCGGTCTAAAGAAAGCCCTTCTTGGGATTTTCAGAAGAGAAATACTACTGGGTGAGTAATAATCTTGAGCATCCTATTACATAAGATGTTTGGATTTGGTCCTGAAACTGGAACAAATCAAAAGGCCATTTCGTTGCTTCTTATGGTTAGATGTGAATTAAAATCATGGATTTTCTGATTCACTCAAGGCCAGACTATCCTTCATTTTAAGCCTTGATTTTTCCCATTTATCTTGGTTTCTTGGGTTGTTTCTCACACTAAAAAGGACAATGTACTTGGGCATTGCAAAAAACAAAAAGGTTTCAAGGCATTTCATCATAAAACTTACAATTCCCTTTTCATCCTTGCTCCATTCCGGACGACATGCCAGGTGCCCTTCACAGTACAGGTGGAACAGGTGGCTTCTGCTACCCCTTCTAAAATAGCACCAGCGGTCACCATGGTAGAGCATGGGGTCATGTACTAAAGAGAAGAATGAGGGAACAGCTAAAGGTCAAGATAGGTGATGTGTTCATCATTCATCTCAACTACCCTAATCGCTGAAGCCTCTAATGTTGGATTGGTGGGTTCCAGAGCACTGGATCGTTGGATTCCAAGGATCAAACTTGCTTTCCTATTCTCTCAGTCATCACCAGATTCTGAGATACATGTTCTGTTTGTTTACTTTAGGCTAAACCCAGCTGTTTGATTTAGCATGGAATCACTGGGGTAGCAATTGTCCATCTTTCTGGAACCGCGGGAACCAGTTTTGCAGGCAGGACAGTCTTAATGCCAAAGATCCTGTCCTATTGTCTTCATAAATATGCTCATACTTGTTGGATCATGTGTCCCATATTTGGATTGATGGCATAAGACTGCAAGAAAGCAACATTTTTTGGTCAACTCTAGTGTAGAACACTGATTCTCAAGGTCTTTTTTTTAAAGATTTTATTTATTTATATGAGAGAGCGCATGAGTGGGGGACTGGGCAGAAGGGTAGAGTTAGAGGGAGAAGCATGCTTCCCCCTGAGCAGGGAGCCTGATGCGGGGCTCGATCCTAAAACCCTGGGATCATGACCTGAGCTGAAGGCAGATGCTTAACAGACTGAACCATCCAGGCGCCCCTGATTCTCAAATTCTATTGCATCTATGAACTTCCCAGGGCTCTTGTTAAGATGAAAATTCTGGTTCAGTAAGTCTGCGAGGTACTTGAGACTCTGCATTTCTAACCAACGCCTAGGGGGTGCCACACATAGAACCAGTCTCCTTTAAGGTAAGTGCATGTTTAAAACCAAAGATTCCAAATACATATTTCATATTCAGCGGAACAAAACCATCTGAAGGCATTTGGGTTCTGATTTAGTCCCATGCCCCTTCTCCTCAACTCTTAGTTCACCTGCTTCTGACCCTAGAGGACTAGGACTATTTGGCTTTTAATTCCAAGGGACAGGAAACTTTGGGATCTGCCTATTATTAGTGCTTGATGAATATTATTTGCTCTTATTGGAACTGATTATGAACGTTCTTTGAATATTGGGTTCTAAGTCAGCCTTGCAAACATAGTGGCACCTAACTAATTTTGGTCCTGGCTCATCTCCCTTCTGTTCGGCCCCCAATGCCTCTCATCAGACCACGCTCTTTACTTGGCTTCAGATATAGCTGGTATCTCTTTACACCACAGCTTCACTCTGTAATCCACCTGCTCCCTGAATTCTGACTGGCTTTACCTGGTAAAGGTGGACTAGGTGGACTCCCATCTTATCAAGACCAAAAGGGACTCAGGAGGCCAGGGCCTGCACAAACCCCTGGAGATCATTCCTGAGCTTCTTTTGAACCTCCTAAGGTGAGTGGGAGTGATTCTGCCTCATAAAGCAGCCTGTTCCATAGCTGGGATATTCTGGGACAGGGTTCTTATGTATCTTCAGCTGCACATCACCCCTCTGTAATTCTGCTGTGGCAGAATTCTAAAACTAACTCCTCATCTATAGTATGGCTCATCAACCAGTTTAAATCTACTCTTGTTGACTCTTTGTGTCTTATCTCCATGCACAAATGTCCCATTTCTTCAATTATTTCTTATATATTGAAGTTCTCGAATACCTTACCTTCCTGGTCACCAGGCTCTGACATGCTCTATTTGGCAGTATCCTCCTTTCCTGAGCCTTCTCTGATATGGCCTGCCTAAGCCCGGTTCTGAATGTCTGTATTGGCAGCCATGTTTTGCTTATGACTCACACTGAACCAAAAATTTCCCAGGGGATTTTCAAAGGAAGCAGTTTTCCAAATTGGGGCCGTTGACCATTTGAATCCAGTGCAGATGGTTACATTTATCTTTCTTGAATTTCATCTTGTTTCTTTCACCCATTCCGTCCATCCAGTTGAGATCTTGAGTCCTGAGTCTCTCATCTACTACGTTATGGCTCCTTTCCAGCTTTGGTCACCACAAATTTGCTAGATACTGCTCTTTTATCTTCATTGTTGGAGATAATACTTGAAATAGATGTGACCAAATGCTGATCCCTGTGGCCTTTTGCTAAACCCATTTTCCCATTCATTTATTCATCCACTCACTCATCCTTCCAATAAACTCTGGTGAGGGGCTACTGTGTTCTGGACACTGGGCTTGCTGCTAGAGACACTGAAGCAAATAAGGCATGGTTTCTGTTCCTGAAGAGCTCAGTGTCCAGCAGGATGACAATCTGCTTCCAAACCCTCATCCGTGATAGCCTGCTCATTATCGGGATACTCACATCCTGTTGGATCATTGTGACTCTATCACCTGCCAGGCCAGTCAGGCTCCCATGCCCCTACCATTTACTTTCCTTATAAAGTGAGGACCAAGATCCTGGGATTTGGAAGAGGAGGACACCAAGACTGAGAATATCAAAATGCAGTAGGCTTTATAGAGAGGAGTGAAAAGGGAACAGGAGAAGGAGGGAGAGGGAGGGAGGGAGGGAGGGAGACAGACGGAGAGAAGTGGAAAGGGGAAGGAGCACCCAGAGAAGGCTGGGAGGGAAGGAAACCCTTTGACCTCTTGGCTGGTTGGGTAGTCCAGCGTGGCTGGCTGGATATGAGTGAATGTATGTGTGAGGTGAATAAGCATTAATCAGGACATGCCTGTGTAACCAGTATACAGATAAGCATAGCTTCCGCCATGAATAAAGCAGCACTTGGTTGTTTGACTTGATTCAGCAAGGGTAATCTTCTCCAAAACCTGCGTGCAAACTAAGCAGGTCTTATTGCTATTTATTGTTAGGTAATAGATGGTTATGGTCAGTTCAGTTCACAATTGAGCAATGTAGATGTCCCATCTAAGACAGCAAAGTCAGAACTCCAAGCTTGGCTTGGCACTCAGTTTTTCCCTGCATGCCTTAGGCCCCTTTTAGGCAGAAAGGCTGTGATGGGAAGGTTGGGTGGGGAGTGGAACTTCTCCTCTGTCCCTGCTCACCACCACCATTTGTTGGGGGCCATTTTGCCCCAGCCACCATTGGTTGGCCCTGGGAGAGGGACAAGAGGCCAGGAAGCAGACAGCTCTAACTTGGTGGCACCATTGCCCTTCTTGGTCTCATTTTCAGGTGTTTAGAGCTGGGGCCCTGGATGGGCATGAAAGATGAATAAAATCAGCTTTTCCTCTCTTGAGGTGTTCTCATGGGCCCTTCGGAGGTTCTCATAGCTGGAGACCTCTCTCCAGTTCTCTTGACCTTGGGCTGATAGGTCACCATGAAGGGTGGTGGTCTAGGCATGCTCCTGAGGTAGCCAGCTGGCAGGATCTCCTTAGCCTCTTTCAGCTGTGATTATCTTGCCCTCTGACTCAGGACCCAAGTTGGTTCCACATCAGCTCTCTTTCTTCTGCGGCTGCTTCAAGTCTGTGGGTCACACTCCTGCATCTCCTGTTCCAATATATTCTGGGAGACCAGGGTCACCCCAAGGCAGTAGTCTCTACTGACATGGCCATGAAAGCACCTAATGGCCCTTCTGTCCCCCCCCCCAAATGGCCTCTGGAGGCATGGTCTGAAAGCAAAACCCAGCCCACAGTCTGCTTTAGCTTTTGGGGGCATAGGTGAGCTGCTCTGGGGCTCCCAGCCGCAGGGAACATACTGCAAAACATCTTGTAGTCCCTCACCAGGCTTGGGGTTAAAGAGTGATACCGTAATCCCTGTATTAAAAGGAAGAGAAGAGGGCATTCACTGTGGAGCTATGGCTCTTCACTGATGTCCTCATATGTAATCCTCTCCTCCCCACTCTGATGCTTTTTCTAGTCTTAAAATGGGAGATGGGGCTCAAGAATCAAGAGCTGCCATTTAAGAACACAGTTTGGTGTTAATGTCCTAAGTTGGAATTCACACACCTAGGTATAGACCCAAGGGAAACCTCAGCCTGTCCAGTGGAAGACACATATAGACATGTTCGTAGCAGCTTTGTTTCCAGACTAAGGCTGTCAGATAAAACAGAGGATGGCCAGTTAAATTTGAATTTCAGACAAGCAGTGAATACTTTTTTGGTAATAAACATGTCTCAAATGTTTCATGGACATACTTATCCTAAAAAAATGGTCTTAAAATCAAATTTAACTGGGTGCCCTGTATTTTTTACTTGCTAAATCCGGCATTGCCAACCCAAGCCAAATGCCCACCAAAAGGTGAGCAGAGGAATAAATTGTGGCATAGGCACACTGTGGAAAATTACACAGGAGACTGAGTGACAGTGACATAGGAAAATAGGGATACATCTTAGCCATGCAAAATCTGGGGCGGGGGGGGGGAAGCTCTGAAAGTTTATGTGCAGAATGTTCTTTTTTGTTGAAGTTAGAAACAACTAAAATAAGGGGTTTTAATTTTAAAGGAATGTACATAGCTGCAGTAAAACTATATAAAAAGGGAAGAATTGGGATGATGAATATATGGTTCGAAAGTATGATAAACCCTGTCAAACAGGGAGTCAAGGTCATAGGTTAATGAGGGGTGGGGGACTGTGTAGGCTATGGTCACGGTCCTGCCTGGCTTTGATTTTGGGTAGTAGCTTTGCTAGTGCTTATGGAGTATGCATGAGCCAATGATGAGAGTAAGTCATTCACCAGTAATTATAAGTCATGCAGTGATTGCCCTTGATATCTAGAAATTAAATTAAATTAGAAAGATGAAAAAAAAACAGAGGTAGGGAGAATCCCATCGTGAAAGCCTACTTCTAGTGCTTTCCCATGTAGGAGGGGGAAGAGTACTGGCGGAAAAGATGCCTCTGCGTCTGAAGAGGCAAGAGCCGAAATGGACCTCGAAGGATGACTAGAAGTTCACCAGATGGAGGAAGAAGGGGAAGCATTCCAGGAACGGTATGTTGGAGAGCCACACAGTACCACAGAGCCTGGTCTGCTTCCAGAACAGCAGCGAAGCCCAAGGTGGTCCCAACCAGAGGAGGGTGGCAGTGGTGAGTTGAGAAGGTAGGGGTGGAAGTCGAGATGTAGAAGAGCTTACGTCCCCTGCCACGGAACGTGGCACTTACCCTTGAGCTTCAGGGCAAGAAACAGCAAAAGGGTTATGAGGGAAGCTGTCCTTGGGAGCCCCTAGAAAATCCTCGCCGTGAGATGGGGAGTCTCTTGACTTCACCTATGCAAACTATTGCTAATAAGGCTTTTGCAGATGATGGAGGGTAGCGAGGGCTGGCAAGGCAGAGGCTGAAAAGACAGAGCCTCCTGAGCTTTGTGGATGCTGAGCAAAACATGGTCAAGGGATGGGTTATACCTTGGGTTTAAAATCATAAAATACAGGATGACTGACAGCTCGGAGAATAGAGATGGTTATCGATTTGGTGGAAGAGGGAGCGAGTAGCAGTAAACGTTGGCCAATTCTCCAAAGGCGATCCTAAGAAAAATTTAAAAACCGTTAACGAAGAAATATAGGAGAATCCCTTGGTTGTGCCTCTGGATTTCTTGTGTCTTGCCTGCACCAGCCACTCCTGACCTGCCAAATCCACAGCACTTGTTCTTTGAATATGTTCTGTTCTAGTAACCAAGCGCACTAACTACCCCATGTCAGCTACTGGGTCGAGTGTTAGAAAAACCAAAATGAGTAAGTTATAGCTTATGCCCTTATCAAGGCTACAGCCAAACACAAACCGTCTACAACTAGTTATACTAACATTTGGAAAGTACCAGAAGGGAGGATCAAACAAGTCACTACAGGAATACAGAAGAGGGGGCTGTTGGTGCTTGTCTGATGTGGGGCTGTCAGAAAAAGCGTCGCATTCGAGCTAGAGGCTGAAGGTCAAGCAGAAGTTGGACAAGCTCAGGAAGGGGGGGGGTGGTGGGCACACACAGCAGAGAGAACAGCAAGAGTGTAGGGCCTGAAGGTGAAGCAGCCCGGAGTAGGGCTGGCGCCAGGTTGGGAAAGGCCTGTCGAGGATCCTGTCGAGGAGAGTGAACTTTGTTCTTCGTGTCCTGGCTGTTCGGCAGGGCAGTGCCAGGAGCCGATCTGGGGCTTCGGAGCAAGCCTCCTGGCCACGTGCAGAGGATGGAATGGAGGGGTCCAAGGTTAAGGTCACAGGGACCAGGTGGGAGGCAGCTTCCAGGATTCCTGTGAGTCCTGATGAGCCTGCGGAGGGGCTGCAGGGATGGACATCCGATGATGCTGGGACCAGAAGAGGCCTTGGTTGGGAGATAAGTCATTCCCCTCCCTGCCAGCCACATGGGTGGGATGGCGTGTGAGGGACATCAGCCTGCAGGGAGGCTGGAGCCCAGGCCAGGAGAGGCCATGGATTTGGGAAGGGCTACAGCGACAGGAAGGGTGTTCCCTCTGTACACCTGCCAAAAGAAACCTGTGATTCAGTGGATGGCATTGTCTCATTACCCAGAAGGCTTTAAGTCTTCACTTATCCTGAATCCTATCTACTTCCGTAATTCCACACGGCCTCAGAGCTGGGATGGCAGCCAAGGGGTGGCATTTCAGGGAAGCTGCTCTGTAGAAGGCACAGACCATGGGAAGTTTGATAAAGAGCAAGGAAAACATCTTCTTTCAGGACTGCAATTCTCCCCTCCGGATTGGCATGATCTTCTTTATGCCAGAATTGTGTTACAGATACCAGTCATTGATAATATCAGGTGACCTCCTGCTTAGAAAGCACCCACTATAAGCTAAGAGCCGGATCAGCTACACTATCCGATTTATTCTGCAGAACACCTCCCCGTGGTAAACCTCACAAGCTCCATTTTAAAGGTAGGGAAGTAAGGCTGAGAGAGTTCGAAATGCGTGCTCATCGGGAACCGTCTAGAAATAGTCTCCCTCTCCAACATGGTGATGGCCGTGCTTACAATCTGACCTGTATCTTGTTTTTTTTTTTTTTGCTAATGAACACTGGCCACATTTTCTGATGAAAAAGCCTTCCCTGCCTCCCACACAACAAAGTACTTCTGCAAGCAGTCATTCTGAGAGCCATGTTTATTTAGTTGCAGGGTCTTTAAAAACGCAGCCACGGTGGGAATCACGTTAGTGCAGGGCCTGGGCTGCGACAGCATTCGGCAGTGCCTGGTATTCTGTTTGCTTCAGATGGTACTTAACAGTCCAGCGGTTAGGAGATGGAAAATAATTAGTCCGTCTAGCCGGGAGATTGGGTGATAAAGGAAACTGGGCTGCTGATTAAATTGTTTATTTAAGCTCAAGTTTAGCTATGTTTTCAGCATAATGTGTCGTCAGAAGAAGATAGGGATCTGTCCTCATGGAGAGACATCGCCAGCGTGGCCAACATCTCCACCTCTGCTCACTCACCACAGCCTGCTGTGCCTTCCTTTCCTGCCTGGCTCTGGACTGTGAGGATTTGGGGACTGGACAGAATGACAGAAGGGCAGACAATGGCCTGGAATCAGAGTCCATGGAGCTCTGATCTCGGTTCTCTGTCTTGTGTTCCTCCGAGTGTGCACTGCCCCCACCAAGCCACGCTTTGCCTTCTCTTCCTCACGGCTCGTGTCTACATTCTTCTCCCCCTGGCTTATGAAACAAAAGTCAGCTTCCTTTCTTCTCTTGTATCACTGTTTTCCTTAATTCCTCCTTCTCTGTGTTAGAACACATATAATTTATATGTAACACGTAATTTCAACACTCACTTTGCCCATACTTTGACCATAGGCAAGCCCAACTTTCTAGGAATGTACTAGACCAGCAAATTACAGCCCACTGGACAAGTCCAGCTTGTGCCTGTTTTTGTAAATAAAGTTTATTGGACACAGCCACGCTACAGCAGCAGAGTCGTAATCGAAGTAGAGACCGTATGGACCGCAAAGCCTAAAATATTTACTATCTGGCCCTTTACAGAAAAAGTTTGCCAACCCCTGCACTAGACAAAGGTATTACAAGCTAAATTCCAATTTAGATCATTCTTGCCTCTAGAGAGTCCTGGGCGTAACTTTTATGTCTGCAGAATATGGCAGACCTGAGCCATGTTTGCACTGAGCTGTCAAGAGGATTCAGGAAGAATGTTGTGGTTCACTAACCAAAGTACAATTTCGTTTTTAAACTTTCATTTTTGATATGCTGAACATTAAGGAACCTCAGATTCAGTTTCCTCTCCCACTTTTTAAAAAAATCTCTAATTTTTTAGAGCAGTTTTTAAAAATGTTTTCTTTCTTATTTAAATTCAGTTGAGTTAACATATAGTGTATTATTAGTTCCAGGGGTAGAATTGAGTGATTCATCAATTGTATATAACACCCAATGCGCATTCCTTCAAGTGCTCTCCTTAATGTCCATCACCCAGTGACCTCATCCCCTCAGCCCCCTCCCCTCCAGCAACCCTCAGTGTTTCCTGAGATTGAGTCTCTTAGGGTTTGCCTCCCTCTCTGTTTTTGTCTTATTTTATCTTTCCTTCCCTTTCCCTATATTCATCTGTTTTGTTTCTTAAATTCCACATAGAAGTGAAATCATACAGTATTTGTCTTTCTCTGACTGACTTATTTCACTTAGCATAATACCCTCTAGTTCCATCCACAGCACTGCAAATGGCAAGAGTTCATTCTTTTTGTTGGCCGACCAGTATTCCATTGCATATATATACCACATCTTCTTTATCCATTTATCTCTCAATGAACATCTGGGCTCTTGCCATATTTTGGTTATTGTGAACATTGCTGCTGTAAACTTTTGGGGTGCATTTGCCCTTTCAGATCACTATGCTTGTATCCTTTGGATAAATACCCAGCAGTGTGACTGCTGGATTGTAGGGTAGCACTATTTTCAACTTATTGAGGAACCTCCATATGGTTTTCCAGAGTGGTTGCACCAGTTTGCATTCCCACCAATAGTGTAAGAGGGTTCCCCTTTCTCTGAATCCATGCCAACATCTGTTGTTTCCTAACTTGTTAATTTTAGACACTCTGACTGGTGTGAGGTGGTAGCTCACAGTGGTTTTGATTTGTATTTCCCTGATACTGAGTGATGGTGAGTATTTTTTCATGTTTCTTTTGGCCATTTAGATGTCTTCTTTGGAGAAATGTCTGTCCATATCTTCTGCCCAATTCTTGACTATTTTTTTTTTGTTGTTGTTTTGGGCATTGAGTTTGATAAGTTCTTTATAGATTTTGGATACTAGCTCTTTAAATGGTAAATCATTTGCAATATCTTCTCCCATTCCATAGGTTGCCTTTTAGTTTTTTTGACTGTTTCCTTCACTGTACAGAAGTGTTTTATCGTGATGAGCTCCTAATAGTTCATTTTTACTCTTGTTTCTCTTCTTGCCTTAGGAGAAATGTCTAGCAAGAAGTTGCTGTGGCTGAGGTCAGAGAGGTTGCTGCCTGTGTTGTCCTTTAGGTTTTAGATTCACAGCAAAAGTGGAGAAGAAGGTATGGAGATTTCCCAGATAACCCCTGCCCCCAACACATGCACAGCTTTCCCGTTATCAGCATCCCCACTGGAGTGTACGTTTGTAAAAGTTGATGAACCTATTACTGGTACATCATTATCACCCAGAGTCCATAGGTTATGTAGGGTTGACCCTTGCTGTTGAACATTCTATGGGTTTAGACAAATGTGGTGATGTGTATCTACCATTATAATATCATACCGACTATTTTCACTGTCCTAAAAATCTTCTGGGCTTCACTTGTGCTTCCCTCCCCTATCTCCCCAGCTGCCCACAACCACTCATCTTCATGCTGTCTCCAGAGTTCTGCCTTTTCTAGAATGTCATATAGTTGGAATCGTATGTAGCCTTTTTAGATTGGGTTCTTTCACTTAGTAGCATGCATTTGAGGTTCCTCCTTGTCTGTTCATGGCTTGATAGCTCATTTCTTGTTAGTGCTAAATCATATTGCATTGTCTGGATTACCACAGTTGATTGACCCATTCACCTACTGAAGACATCTTGTTTGTTTCCAAGCAATCATGAATAAAGCTACTATAAACATCTACATGCCAGTTTTTGTGTGGACATAAGTCCTTTCCCACTTTTAAGTCTTCAATGTCTTCTTCCATAGGTCAGACCCTTATAGCTGTGCTGGCCCCTCCTGCTGGCTGGCCTTTGCACCTTGGATGCTTCCTGGCTGCGGTCTGAACCACCTTGCTCTAGGCTAGACATACATATACTCCAGCAGAATTTGTCACCCCAAAATATGACTCTTTGGCATAAAGATGATTTTAGGCTGATTATTTTTAAGGAACAGCAGACTTGGGAAAAACTCTGAAAACGGAGCACAAGTCACCATTTTGTAAGAGAAAATTACATGTATAAGGGAGCGCTCCTTTTGTAAGGGTGTCTCCCTCTCTGTACCAGGATGACTCAATCTCTAGAAACTCTGATCATTGGAGAAGGCAATGAACTAAATCTGCATAACACCTTTACTTTTGATTACTGTGCTTTGCCCAGAAACCTCCCAGAACCAGCCTCTCCTCCCCCAATGTCTTCTCTGGCCTTTAGCTGGAGATGGTATTTAAGGGGGTGGCTTGGGCCAGTTTGGAGCTAGTCTATTTTCCTGGGTGTCTTCCATGTACATGGAAGGTATGCATATCATTAGACATCTTTTTGTTTTTCTCCTGTTAGTCTTTTATATGGGGGGGGGCTGTCTGAGCCAAGAACCTAGAAGGGTAGAGGGAAAGTGACTTTTCCTCCCCCCACAGACAGACATTGCACAAGGCGCAAGGCTAGAGGGTGTAACTTCAGGACCATAGTCTCATTCAGTGTTGTACCCACTCTGCCCCATAATAAATAAAAGTTCTTTCTTTCATGAGGTACTCTGAACTAAGGTATTCCCTTGGGCATTTTCCTTTCCTTCCTTTCTTTGCACCTTGCGTGTGCTAAGACAGGAACCTCTAGTTTTAGATTTTATTGATGATCTCCCAAACTCATGGAATTTCAAAGAAGATCCATCCAGCCTCCCTTCTCTTGAACAGCCACATTTTTATGCCTCTTCTTTTCTTTGGTCTTAAATGAGTCTCTCTATACAATATAATTTTTTTCCATTTCCTTTCTGCATTTCTACCTCTTTGTCTCCTCCCACCCCCTGCAGTACCTAAGAACCGAGTCTACAAAGAGCATATTTTGTCGAAAGCTCTTCATGGATTACAGTGCTCACCTTATTTGCTGAGAAAAATTTTCATTAGGTTGTGTTAGAGTTTTCTGGAATCACCTGGAAGCTGAATTCCTAGAGAACATGTTTGGGTCCAGATTGTTAATTGAACTGTGTGCAGCCTAAAAATCTCCCTGCAGCCTTCTGGGACTTCTCAGCCTGAGTGCTGGGGACGGAGCATGGGCTTCATCACATCCTGCCACCGTCTCAGCAGGTGACTGGCGAGAGTCCAGCCGCATGCTGGATCTGAACTTTACTACCAGGGAAGACAGATGATAATGTCTCACTCCTACAGACCTACGATAAGGTGGGAAATGAGGCAGTGTGTGTGCCCATGGAATGTGGCGTTCCTATGAGGATTAAGGCTGAGACTCTGGACTCAGTCCAGCCAGTGGGGCCTCCCAATGTCGCAATAACATCTGGGCTGTCCTAGCACCTCCTCGTGTGATGCAAGTTGACCTGGTGGGATGCACTGCCCTTGCTGGCTTGCCAGTGAGGGGTGAAAAGGGAATTGTTACTGTAACATGGATGCTCCCAACAGTTTCCTTCAGGCCAACAACGAGATGTCGGGGCTGAGGAAGCTGAGGCGGGAGGTCAAAGTCACAGTGGTGGGTTTACCATAGTCGCTAAGCGGGAACTATGTTTCACGGAATTCTTGCCTTTTCCCTCCATGGTCAGGGTTGGCCAGAAGAGAAACTCGTGTGAAGTTTCTGTGGTCCGACCATCCGAGCAGGACAGGCATGGTCCCAGCTCACACCTGTCGCCCATCCGCCTTCTCACGTCATTGGTGTGGGTGGCAGCGGGCCTGCAGCCATTGCCCCCCGCCCTCCCTGGGCTTCTCTGAGTGCCGGGGCCACTGGGTGTGCGTGTTGGAAGGCCCCCCACCTGGCCTGTAGGTCACCTGCATCTATGAAGTTGGAGGCTGTGAGAAACTGGGAAGGCTCCCTTCTGTCCAGCTGGCCTCCAGTTTGTCCTTGCCCCCCTCCAGTTCACATCCATCTCTCCCTCCTGACTGCCTGTGCTGCTGTTTTCAGGGTCCACATTGCAGACCTACAGACTGCTCAACAGGCCCCAGCTGTGGAGCCTTCTGCCCTATCACAGGGCACTTTCTCCACAGCTGCGGCCCTTCTGACCCACTTCTGGCTGAACTGCAACATCCAGTCACATAGCCTTGCTGCAGGACCCAGGTCCCTGGGCCTCCGGAACGAGCTCCTTGCTTCCATGGTCACCCCACTTCGAGGCTCTCTCTGAGTGTTGCAATGCCTGTGTTGCTAAATGCTGAAAAGCAAACAGGGAGGTTCTGACCAAGGAAATCCTCGGGGCATTGAGCCAAGAATTTGTCATCAAAGTGCTTGGGCTAGCCCTGAGCTGCAGCTTCCCAGTATAAGCTAGACCCTGCTTGCATCCCTCTCTGAGCCAGGCCAGAGTCTGTCAGCGTGGTAGACCCTAAATCAATCCTGGGTGCTTGCGTCAGAGACTCAGACCAAATCAGATGAGTCCAGGACACAACCAAGTCTCTTCAGAGGTGTCTCCATGCTTTCTGTGCGGAAGGGTCAGCCAAACTTTTATTGAATCATTCAATGTATGGTGACAGCTTTTGTAGGGACCTGGGGGTGGGGAGCGGAGAGGGACACTTTCAGATCAGCCTCCCTCTTCCTACACGTCTGTCTCCAGGATGCCTCCATCTGTGAGTTGAAGCATTGGGAGCTTTGACGTCTGTCCAGGAAGTCGGGGGTGGGGCTTCCCCTTTAGTTAGTAACTAATAAGGACCCTCTTAGGGACTAGGTGGTAGCTGATGGAGAACCAGGGAGTATAGGCCCCTAGAGGCAGCTCTTAAGAGGCCAGCCCAGCAGAACAGGCTGATGAGGTGACCTGGGCACTGGCTATGATGTTCGGTGACTCTCTACCGTGCTCAGAATCTGCAGTGACAGCCTTCGTGTTTCCATTTCAGCTCCACTGGCTCCCATGGTGCCCTTGGCCTCTGCCAGGCCTGCTTCAACCTCAGGTCATTGGCACTTACTTAGAAGGAGCCCTCTACTTGGGTCCTTCTTCCCTCAGAGTGCCTCCTAGAGGGGCTCACTCCTTCATCTTTTCTTAAAAGTCGCCTCCCCCATTCTCCTTTTTTTCTTCCTTTTTAAAGATTTTATTTATTTATTTATTTATGGGGGTGGGCAGGCAAAGGGAGAGGGAGACAGAGAATCTCAAGCAGACTCCCCACTGAGCACGGATCCTGACGTGTCGTTCAATCTCATGACCCGGAGACCATGACTTGAGCCACAATCAAAAGTTGGGTGCTTCACCAACTGGGCCATCCAGGCACTCCTCTCCTGGATATGTTCTTGCTCTGACACATATCACCTACTAACATGCTGTTTAATTTACTGATTAGAATGGAAGCTTTGGGACAGGGACCTGCTCTGTTTGGACATTGGCCTATCCCAAATGGTGGTTCATAGTGGGTGCTCCTTAGGGCATTCGTCTTGGCCAGTGACACCT
The DNA here is from genome assembly GCA_004024625.1 of Mellivora capensis. Classification (NCBI taxonomy): domain Eukaryota; kingdom Metazoa; phylum Chordata; class Mammalia; order Carnivora; family Mustelidae; genus Mellivora; species Mellivora capensis. Next base: position 31,242 of record PISX010001881.1, on the reverse strand, counting down.
CTGGAAAGACCTCCATGGACATCTGTGGGAAGAGGGCCCCCTAGGCCTGCGCAGATCAGCGGTACAGGGCCTGGTGTTGGTTGAAAGGAGGCCACCTCTCCCTGCTTACCTCTGCGACTCACTGGCCTCTCTCAGTTCATTCCAGTGGCTTCGAATTCTGCAGCTCTGTTTCAACCTTCCCTGTGTCAGGATGGGGAAGCCGGCATGAAGAACGGGGCTGATTTTGTTTGTTCATGGTTTATGTTCAAACTTAGACATCTTATTTCAGAGTGATGTGAGAAAGGCCCTTGATAAGCTGCCGGCAGGCGTTTCTCCTAAGGGGTCTGCCAAAAACTGTGGGATTTCAGGGTCTGGTTTTCTTCGCCTTCTTCAGGTAAGCTTGTTTATAAGGAGGAAACATTTGTGCCGCTCAGCAGGTTTGAGAGACCCTGTGGGAATGGCTGTTTATTTGTCTTTTGATCACAAAGCCTGGGGTTTGGCTCAGAGGCCAAAGTTCTTGAGGCCTCTTTATCTCCTCCCCTGGAGACTTGAATCTCTCCTCTGACATTCCTTGGGCCCCTGGAGTGGCTGGGGACTGTGGGAGGGGCTCCTGTAGGTGGACAAAATCCCCTAGCTGCCTGCCCCCCCCACCCCCGTGCCTGCCCCTGCCCTGGCGTAGCTGCCCTTAGCCCGACCTCCCACCAGGAACTGTGGTTCCTTCAGAGCCGGGCCCCAGAGCCTAACCTCTCCCTCCCCTTCGTCTTACACACGACCAAGAGGAAGGGAAAACAAAGCTACCCACCCTCCCCCAAAGCCCTGTCAACATTTATTCAGGGGAGCGAGGCTTTTGTGTTTTATGCCACATCTTAGCCCTTGCCTTCTACCGAATCTGGGGAAGGGTCGAAGCGCAATTCACTCCCTCCTCTAACACGGAACCCAGCGGGCCGCAGGAGCTGTGGGGGGGGGCTGTCTGTAAAGGTGGCCAGACCAGGCCCTGGCTGTGGGATACCCCCAATCTGTGCTCGGGGTGCCCCCACCGCCTGGTGCAAGGCGAGCTACCCACGATGAACCTTCAACTTCGGCAAGCAGAGAGACCGTTTTCCTTGAATCAGCATGCGACAGCACGCAGCGTTCCCCACAGGGGCACATATTGAGAAAATGAAATTCAAATCACCCCTCTGGTACGCTTTTCATTCCCTTTCCTGATAACGCACAGAGAGATTCTCTAGGTGAGCAGGTAGGTGCTTAGAGGGCCTTTCTCGTGTCCCCAGGTACTTGCAATGGGACTGATGGGCCAGCAGCCTGGGCGGAGATCACAGTCCCCTCCAGGACCTTGCTCCTTGCCTTGCGGCTCGTTTGCTTTCCCAAGGAGTGGGACAACCTTCTAGGGTCAGTCCCTGGCTGTACCCACCTCCTGTCCCTCCCCCCACCTCCCTTGGCACGAGACTTGAGCGAACACCTGCGTGTTTAGCAAGCTCGAGATCACGCCCTGATTTTGAACTTGCTTTCTCAAGTCATTCCACTTCACAGTAGATTGCCTTACATCTTTCTCTAAAAATAAATAAATAAATAAATAAATACAAATAAATGAAAAGTCCTTAGCTTGGCGCCGTGGTTTTACTGATGCAGAAAAATGTAAAGATAAAGACGACCCCCCCCCCCCCCCGCCCAGAGCAAACCTTTGTGCTCTCTGGCTCTCCTGGGAAAAGAGGCCAGGCAGGGCCTGTGTGCACGAGGCAAGAGCTGCTTTTGCAGAAATGGAAATGCTCCCCCATCTTTCCTTCCACATGAAGTCGCTTCATTATATTTTCAGGCGAGCGAGTCATGGGTTCCTGGTGCGCGGTGCTGTCTTTTTCAATTAATGCTTTTCACAGAAGTTCAGGTTTTAAACATCTCCCCCTCTCTTCCCAGGTCTGTTACATTTCCCAGAATGGTTCCCAGCGCTGGAGATAATTCCTTTTCGGAGAACCTACATTTCTCACCTGCTGATTGCAATTAGCCACTGCCAGCTGGGGCCTGGTGTGCAGCTGAAAAGCTAACAAGAAGTGGAGCCCACGCGGAACCCAGACAGGGCAGAGGATGTGAATAAATAAGGAATAGTGCCCGTGTGTATGAGCCGCTCCTGTGAATCCAAGGTTTCCCGACCCTCTGGTTGGCCCTCCCTCTTCCAGCTCTGTACTCCCCACCCCTCTCCCTCACTATTTTATTTTTAATATTTTTTTTGGTCTCTGGCTTTGTAGCCTACACTTAACATCACAGTCACGAATTTACCACTAAGTACATTTTGTTAGGCAATAAACAGCCTCGGAAGAAAAATGAAATTGGACTAGGGTTTCTGTTCTAATCATGTTTGTGAGCTGTGGTGGAATCAGGCAGGCCCTATGTGCAGGCCCTGGAGCTAACCTCAGAGATGAGGACTGGCAGGACCTGGAGAGGCCTTGGGGACCACCGGATCCAAACCCCTTCGTTTTATGGGTGAGGACATGGAATCCCAGAAGGGGGGAGCATGACTTATCCAAAGACTTGGAGGACGTTGCAGGGCTGGCTGAAATCTACGTCTCCTGACCTCCAGCCCAGCCTCTAACCACTGAACTGCCTTGCCTTTGTCCATCCTCTAGCGTCTGTGAGGAAAGCACCAAGGAGATCGCCAAGGGTTGGAAGGTAAACCTCTGTTGGGCAATGTGATCTCCAACCCAAGCAGATACTTCCTTCCTTTCTTCATGGGCCGGGCCTGGCCGCAGGACCAGGGTTATCCCGCCCCCCCCCCCCCCCCCGCCGACCCCGCCCCGGCCAGTGTCCTCCGGGGTTGTACATACCCATGTTCCCATGGCTCACAGCTGCTGACCTTGATCCCCTGCCTGGTCTCTAAGGAGAGAGTGCTGGGCCTTTGGGGTTGCTTTGTCTACGTACTGCAGGCAGAGGTAGGGAACAGACAACCAGCCAGGGGGAAAAGAGCAGCTCTCTCTTCTAGCTCCACAGTGGAGAGATGCTGGCGCAGTGAGGTCTGTGGCTCCTGATGCAACTGTATCTACCTGGTAGGAGCAAGCTTCGTCCCTCCTAGCCTTCCTCCCCACCCCACAACTCACACTTAGAGGCTCAGGCATTCTCTGCCTAGCCTCACTTTCCACTGGGAGACGTCGCCTTGCATGGGTTAGGGTCAGAGAGTGGATAAGCTCCAAGGCAGCCAGCAGTAACCAAACATGCCTGGATTGTGGACTCCAACCCGGCCATGTTCTATGACAGGCATGTTCCTCAGCCTGTCTCATCATCTGAAACTTAGACACTCCTAATGCCTGGCTCACTGGGCTAGCCAAGAGGATGAGGGAAGGTGATGTAGGTAAAAGTAGGTTCTGCATAATCATTAATTTTCCTTCACTCTAGTCCTGTCTCCATTTTACAGGGGAGGAAACCTGAAGTCAAGGATGGTAAAGCCACTGTCTCCAGCCACCAACTTTGTCTCCTGTGAGGCACTCAGGGAAGAAGCATAACACAAAGTCCATTTTCCAAAGACAAGCAATTCTGTGCAGGTAAATGTTCAACAACTAGCTGGGAGTGGTGGGGACGGGGAAAGAAAGGGGAGGGAGGAAGTTCTGACTTGCAGGGTTGTTGACTTTTATTTGGAGATAATCGTAGATTCACACACAGTTGTGAGAAATAATATAGCAAGATTCCCCTGTACCTTTTATCCGGGTTCCCCCAGTGATAACATCTCAGAACACTGCCGGGCAATCTCGCAGCCAGGATATTGACATGATATCATCCAGAAGTCTTTGTGTTTTCCCAGTTTAACTTGCACTCATTTGCCCATGTGTGTACTTGGACCTGCGCAGTCGCCTCCCATGTGCAGGCGTGTGGAGACAGCACACAGTCAAGACAGAGCAGCACTGTCACCACAGGGTCCCCTGTTGCCATCTTTACTCCCTCCAGCTCTACCCCATCCTTAGCCCCTGACAACCTCTACTCTGTCCTCCGTTCCAAAAATCTTGTCATTTCCAAATCTCCTATAAATGGAATCATATAGTATGTAACCTTGGGGATTGGCTTTTTTCCCCCCCACTCGGCATAATTCCATCAAATTTGATTCCAGTTTTTATATGTATCAGTAGTTCATTCTGTTTTATTGCTGAGCAGGAGTCCACAGTATGGATGTATGAGTTTTTTCAACCAGTTACCTATTAAGGGACATCTAGGTCATCTGCACATTTTGGCTATGATGTATAAAGCGACTGTAAATATTCACGCCCAGGTGTTTGTGTGAATGTCAGGTTTCCATTTCTTTGGAAATTCTGCCCTCTGCCCAGGGGTGTGATTGTTGGCTTGTATGGTAGTTGCCTGTTTACTTTGATAAGAAACTACCAAATTGTTTTCTAGAGTAACTGTGCCATTTTACACTCTCACCAGCACTCCTGGCCACCATCTGACATTGTCACTCTTCTTTATTTCAGTGGTCCTGATAGGTGTGTCATCATATTTCATTGAGGTTTTTTTCTTCACCTTTCCCTAATGGCTAATGAAGCTGAATGTCTCTTCATGTGCTTATTTGCCATCTGCATATCCTCTGCAGTGAAAGAGCTCTTCATGTCTTTGGCTCATTTTCTGATCAGACTGTTAGGTTTTGTTACTGTTGAGTTTGCGAGTCTTTGTATATGCCACATACTTGTCCTTTGTATCAGATATGTGGTTTACAAACATTTCTCTCCAGTACATAGCTTGTCTTTTCATCCTCTTAACAGGGTGTTTTGCAGAGCAAACATTTTTAATTTTGGTGAAGTCCAATTCACCAATTTTCTTTTACTGACTGTGCATTTGGTGTCAAGTCTAAAATCTCTGCTTAGCTGGAGATCACAAAGATTTTTCATCCTTTTTCCCCCTAAATGTTTCATAGTTTTATGTTTTACATTTAAGCCCATGATCCAATTTGAGTTAATTTTTCTATAACTTATAAGATCTGGGTTCAGTTTCTTTTTTTTCCCCCTTATGGATATCTAATTGCTCTGGCAGTATTTGTTAAAAAGGCCATTTTTCTCCACTGAATTACTTTTGCACCTTTGTCAGACATTAATTGGACATATTTGTGGAGGGCTGTCTCTGTTCTATTATGTTTCATTAATCCATGTGTCTATTTATCCAGCAATACCACTGCCTTGATTACTATAACCAAGTAACAAACCTATATTGGGTAGAATGATTCCTTACTTCTTTTTCTAGATTATTTGGCTATTCAAGGGCTTGTGCTTTTCCATATACATTTTAGAATAAATTTGTCTGTGTCCACAAACAACCTTGCTGGGATTTTAATAGGAATTGCATTAAATATATATATATCAAATTGGAGGGAATTGAGAATTGACATTCTAACTATGTTGAGTCTTCTAATCCCTTTAATGGAATGTCTCTCCATGTATTAGAGATCTTCTTTGACTTCTTTTACCAGTTTTTTAAAAATAATTTTCAGCATACAAATCTTGAATATGTTTTGTTAAGTGTATACCAAAATATTTCACTTTCTCTGGCAGGAAGGTAAATTCTATCATGTCTTTCAATTTTAGTTTCCACATGCTCATGAGTAGTCTATAAAATGCAGTTGATTTTTGTGTGTCGATCTTATGTTCCATAAGCTTGCTGAACTCACTTTTTGGTTCCAGAATGTTGGGTGTTTTGTTTTGTTTTGTTTTGTTTTTTTAAATAGATTACTTGGAATTTTTTACATAGACAATCTGAAAATTGGCACAATTTTATTTCTCTGTTTCTTCTCTCTGTATCTTTTATTTCTTTTTGTTGTCTATGGCACTGGCTAGAACTTCCTGTACTCTGGTCAGTATGAGTAGGAAGAGTGACCATCCATCCTCACTTGGTGCCTGATCTTAGGACAATGCATACAGTTGCTCAGTTAAGTACGATGCTGGTGGGTTTCTTTTAAGTGCTCTTTATGAAGCTGTGGTAGTTCTGTCTGTTTCTAATTTGCTGAGAGTTTTTATCATGAAGCATGCTGCATTTTCAAATGTATTTTTTTCTATTTTCATTGATATGATCATATGATTCTTCTTGTTTAACTTGTTGATATGATGGATTACATTGAATGATTTTTGAATGTTGAACCACCTTTGCATTCTTGGAATAAATCCCCAATTCATCATGGTGTATAGATTTACTCATATAGGGGCACATGGGTGGCTCAGTCAAGCGTCTGACTTTTGATTTTTGGCTCAGGTCGTGATCTCAGGGTTGTGAAACGGAGCCCTGCATTGGGTCCCACACTGGGCATGGAGCCTGCTTAAAATTCTTTCTCTCCCCCTCTCTCTGTGCCTCTGCCCAATAAAAAATAATAAATAAGATAAAATCCTTAAAAAAAGAATTATTTGTATACATTGTTGGATTGTGTTGGGTAACATTTTGTTGAGGATTTTCGTTTTTAAATTCCTGAGAGATATTGGATCTGTGGTTTTTGTACTGTCTTTTACTGGTTTTGGTATCAATATAATACATGCCTCATAATAAGAGTTGGCAAGTGTTACTGCCTCTTCTATTTTCTGGAAGAGATTGGGCAAAATTGATGTTAATCTTATTTAAATGTTTGGTAAAATTCTCCAGTAAATCCATTGGGGCCAGGGAATCTCTTTTGGAGTTTAAATTACAAATTCTATTTCTTTAATGGTTATGGTATCTATTTTATCTCCACTGAAGTTTGTTAGTTCAGGGTTTTTGAGAAACTGGTCTATTTCTTCTAAGTGGTCAAACTTATGAGAGTAAAGTTGTTTGTTGTGTTCCTTTATTATCCTTTTAATGGCTACAGAATCTATAGCAATATCCCCTATTTTGTTCCCAATATTGGTGATTTGTGTCCCCTCTCAATTTATATGCCCATTTCACTGGAGCACTATTGATTTTTTTTTCAAAGAACCAGCTTTTTGTTTCATTGATTTTTTTTTCTGTTTTGGTGTTTTCAGTTTCATTTATGTCTGCTCTTATTTTTATGATTTCCTTCCATCTGCCTGCTTTGGCTCTCCTTTGCTCTTCTTTTTCTAGCCTTTTGGGGTAGGAACTTGGATTATTGATTTGAGATCTTTCCTCTTTTTTAATGGAAAGACTGAGTGCTATACATTTCCCTCTCAGTAACACTTTAGCTGAATCCTACCAACTGTGACAGGTTGTATTTTAATTTATCTCTATGTATTTTTAAATCTTTTGGAGACTTCCTTTTGGGCCCCATGGGTTGCTTAGTAGTATACTGTTTGATTTCCAATTGTTTTATTTTTGTCTTTCTGTTACTGTTATCTACTGTGATTTCCTATGTGTTCCCACAGAACATATTCTGTATTGAGGTTTGCTTCATGACCCTTTAGCCATTCTTTAAATGTAGGTTTACTAGCAGCACATTCTCTTAGTTTTTCCTTGTCTAAGAAATGTCTTTATTTCCCCTTCATTTCTAATAGATAGTTTCACCAGGTACAGAATTCATGGTTGATAGTCGTTACACTTCTGCACTTGAAACATGGGCCCCTTTCTTTAGGCCACCATTGTTTCCGATGAGAAATCTGCTATCCTTTGAATTGTTATTCCCTCCAGTTCATTCATCATTTTCCCCTGGTTGTTTAAAGAAATTGTTTTCTTCATCTTGAGTTTTCCTATGTCTAGTTATTATTTGTCTTTGCATGAATTTCTTTGTGTCTACTTAGTTGGGGTTCACTAGGCTTCTCGATTCTGTAGGTTTAGGTCTTCTGCCACTTTGAGAATTTTTCAGCCACTATTTCTCCAAATACATTTTCAGTCCCACATTATTTTCTCCTTCTGAGACGCTGATGAGACAAATGTAAGATTTTTTTTTTTATTGCCCATATTGTCCTGGGAATTCTGTTCTTCTTCTTTTTTTTTTAGTCTACTTTTACTGTGTTGGTCAGACTGAGTAAATTTTATTGAGCTTTTATTAAGTTCACTAACTCTGTCTTCTGTCATCTCCACTCTACCATGAGCCCGTCTAGTAAGTTTTTTGTTCAGTTACTGTATTTTCCAGTTCTATAATTTCCATTTAGTATTTTTTAAATATTTTCTCTTTCTTTGCTGTGGTTTTATTTTTTATTTGTTTTAAGAGAATTCATAATTATTTGTTGGAGCAATTTTATGGTGACTGCTTTAGAATATGTCTCATATTCTAAAATCTGATTCATCTTCTTTTTTTTAAGATTTTATTTATTTATTTGACAGACAGAGATTACAAGTAGGCAAGAGAGGCAGGCAGGGAGAGAGAGGAGGAAGCAGGCTCTCCGTGGAGCAGAGAGCCCGATGTGGGGCTCCATCCCAGGACCCTGGGATCATGACCCGAGCTGAAAGCAGAGGCCCTAACCCACTGAGCCACCCAGGTGCCCCCTGATTCATCTTATTGGTATCAGTTGATTATCTTTTTAAAATATTTTATTTATTTATTTATTTATTTTACAGGGTGGAGAGGGGAGAGGGACAGAGGGAGAGGAAGAAGGAAAGAGTCCCAAGCAGACTCCATGCTGAATGTAGAACCTGATGTGGGCCTGATCACACGACCCTGATATTACAACCTGAGGTGAAATCAAGAGTCAGGTGCCCAACTGACTGAGCCATCCAGGTGCCCCAAGTTGGTCATCTTTCTAATCCACGTTGTGATTTTCCTGGTTATGAGAATGATGAGTAATTTTTTTATTGTATTTTGGACCTTTTAATTTTTATTTAGAAGACTCTGTATTTGAATCTTTTATTGTATCTGGCATTTGCCCTATTTCGGTTCCGCTTGCACATTCTGTCCTACTTTTTTTTAGCTCTCAGTTCCAATGGCAATTTAGTTTCCTGAGCCCTTGCAATGGTATTCTGGTCTGTTTGATTCATGTGGCTCTGCCTGAGCTTCTGTCAGATCCCTGCTAGTGCCATTTGTGAGGATGAACAGTGTTTCTCTGGGCCTCTCAGTATTCTTAAGTAGAATGTGAGGGATTCTAGACCTATGAGAGGGAAAACACTACCCTTGGCCTGTTCACTGGCCACCTGTGTCATTTGGCTTCCTGTCCTATTTTCCTATTTTCATAGGTGCTTCTGGGGGAATGAAGAGCCTACTATATCTTCCTTCTGCCATTGATTGGAGGATCAGGAGCCATGGATTTGGGTGATTCTTTACCATGAGGTGAAGGGTTGAGTGATATTAACCTTGGATCACCTGCAGCCGTTGAGTGGACAGCTAGAAAACATGGAGCATGCTAGCTCCATTGATGCCTGTTTAAATGTTGCTGGTCTATGTGGGGGTGGAGTAGATGGGTCCACTCTGGACCCACTCTTGCCCCTGCTGTGGACAGATTGAGCCTGCTGCTCTTGTTGGATGTGGACAGGGGATGGGACAGCCTCCTGAGCTCTGCTGGTACCACTGCTACGAGTAGATTGGCCTTCCATGCCCCTGGGTGTGTCTCCCAGTTAAGTCCCTGATGGGCTTCCCTTTTCCTGGAAAAAAAAATGAAAACCCAGGGATTTATGACAGTATTGGTCTTCAAGTCCTGAGGTCCCTAACTAGTCTATCTTCTTCTACCCAACATTCTGAGTTCTTTTATCATTGTCTGTTGAATTATTTCCAGGGTTTTTAGTCATACTTTGAGGAAAAAAGAGAGAATATTGAGTCTATGCTATCTTATCCCAGAAACAGAAACCAATTTTTAACAAATTAAAATTACTGCTCAGCAAAGGAGTCCATTCAGCGTGGTGGGTATGCAAGTGTTTGTTTTAGTTTATTATTTATACATTCCCATGGATTTGAAATATTAGAAATAGCTGTTTGTAAGGTGGTACCAGGTATAAGGTAACCAGTCTCCCATTGACATTGCACTGTGTCTCCTATTGTAGTTTATTATATTAATTTGATGAACAAAATACTTGTTTGGTCAAGACACATTAGCTAGAAATGATTTCAGTTGCATCCAAAATACTAATTTTGGATGACCATCTGACAGAATAGAGTTAAAAATGAGGCAAATAAATTTAGTGCAAATGTAGTCACCACGCATGGGAACATGGCTTCACAATTGCAAGAGTTAGATCATGATGTAACTAAGCCTTTTAAGGATCACTTGTAAGTGGTTACCTTTGGAGATGGTAAACATAAACCTATAGGGTGAATTAAAAAAAACAACTATCCTAATATGGGGATGGAAACTTAATGCTTCAGATATTTCCAGTGACACCATTAAACATAGACTAAAGAAGGCTGTATCTCAACTTCGAGGGAAGTGAGGATAATGTGTGACCTCAAAAACTATGTTCGATGTCACAAACATATCCCTAAATGTGTTCTAAGGAAGTCACTGACATCAAAGATGCATGATTAGTTTAAAAACAACTGTTTCACAAGGCAAAAGGACAGTGTTTCCAATTAATACTTCTTTTTATGTAAAACATGTTTATAAATATGGATATGTAATTTTATTAGAAAATTAAATAATGTAAGTAAACCTTTCACTATTTCATCTGTATCTTTGAAAGTTTGTGTATTAAAGGTGATAAAAAAGTTTCTTTTTTTTAGAGAGAGAGTGAGAGAGCACATGAGCAGTGGGGGAGGGACAGACAGAGAGAGAGAGAATCCCAAACAGACTCCACACCCAGCATGGAGCCCAACACAGGGCATGATCTCACAACCCCAAGATGATGATCTCAGCTGAAAATCAAATGAGCCGTCCAGGTGATCAAAAAATCTTCCTAAAAGATCTTTTCATTTGGAAATTTGGAGGCTACATTGCATTTGGTATAGATTTATATAAAGTTATTTTAGTATTTCAAATGCTCAGAAAACTACAGTTGTCTGTCTACTACCCAGATTATGAAATAGTAACCTCTGGTCATATTTACCACATAATTTTTAAAAAGGAACAAAGTCTGCAGTGAAAGTCCTCTGTGTACCCTACTTCTATACCATTCCCTTCTTCCTTCCCCCAGAGATTGGTATTCATTTACATGACTGTCTAATATGATTGGACACAGATATATATCTGAAAACAACACTTGGAATTGTCTTACAAATTTTAAAACATTGCATAAATGAAGTCATGCTGCATATATTCTGTAATACTGATATATTTGAAATTATTTTTATATTCCTATTTTGTGTTTTCTGCTTACCACACTTGTTCTCCTTTCGAACTGTCTAATAGACTGGAAAAAAATTAATTGTCCTTTTTATTCATTGCCAGTTTGGAAACTGTGTGCTATATTTCTATCCAATTTTACTAATTATTCTTACATTCTAAACATGCATATTTAATTATGAATTTTTTTTCAAAGTCTAAAGCTATTTAATATATCTATTCTCCTACTCCAACCTTTAACTAGCTCCACTAGCCTCCTCAATTTCTTTGTTATTTTGTCTAGAACCTTAATCCTGTCTGTTTAAAAAGACAGTTTATGGGGGTGCCTGGGTGGCTCAGTCGGTTAAGCATCCAATTCTTGATTTCAGCTCAGGTCATGATCTTGGGGTCTTGAGATCAAGCCCTGTGTCTAGCTCCATGCTGGGTGTGGGTCCTGCTTAAGATTCCCTCTCTCCTTCTCCCTCTGAAAGAAAAAGACACAATTTATGGCTCTATTTTTTTATTGGTCAATGATTAATTAAAATTATTATTCTATATTATTCTATATATATTTCTTCATCATAGTTTCTGGTAGCCTACTTTTTCTGGGTTACTTTTTTGCTTATTAAAGTATATCCTCTAATTGTTTACTTAGTAAATATCTGTGAGTCTTTATTTTTGAAAATGTCTTTATTTGTCCTCACCTTTAAATGTTATTTTTGCTGAAAATTAACGCCTAGGTTGACAATGATTTTTCTTTAGTAATTGGAAGATACCATTGTCTTCTGTCATCTTCTGCTGTTAGTACTTTTTCTTTTGACAGTAATTTGTCTTCTCATTCTTGTAGTTCTTGACATTTTCTCTTTGCCCTTGATATTCTGAAGTTTTATATGAGTTTAGATTTGTTTTTATTCATACTCTTCAGATTTTGTGTGACTTTGAATCTGAGTCCTAGCCTTCTCTAACCAGGATGATTCTGGATAATTATGTTCCCTCATTTTGAACTCCAATTAGATGTCTATTAGAGCCCTCCTCTGTCTCTCAACTGCTCTTTCTTTATATCCTTTTACCTCTTTGTAGTGTATCTTATAAATTATGCAAGACTATCTTCCAGTTCACTAATTTTCTCTTTGATTAGGTTCATAATTCACTCAACAAACATTTGTTGGGTCAGGTGCTATAGTAGGCACTGTACTCTTACAGATGAATGAGTTAGGGCCCTACTTTTGACAAATTCCTTGTGTTGTCAGGAAGAGATGCAAAGTAAGAAGCAATCTCACGTGGTATCTGAAGTGTTACAGCAAAACTTTGATATTGCAAGTACTGAGGCTGGCTACCTAAAAATCAGAAGGGGCTGCCTTAGATAAAAGCTATCTACACTGAACCTGACAAGCCAGGTAGACTTTTGCCAGGTGCATAAGAAAGTGAAAGCACGTGGCTGTCAAAGAACAACTATAAAAAGAGGAGCAGGAACTACTGTGCCTGTCAGTAGATGGAGAAGTGGCAGGAGAAGATCTGGGGGAGCAGTAGGAGATGATACTGGGGAGATAGGCAGGGAGTAGGTCATGAAGGGCCTAGTACACTCCATTCTTGAATGTGATTTCATTCCAAAGTGGGAGGGAGTAATTTAGACATGTTAAGTGGAGGAATGGCATGGTTAGATGTGGATTTTAGGCATGCCATTCCAGATTGTAGGAACTTGGGGCTAGATGCAGGAAATGATGAGGATATGGATTCTGGAAACAACGAGAAATGCAAGACAGGATGGCATAGTGGGCAGAGATGCTTGGGAGGCAGACATGATTGAGCTTGGTGGTAGAGAGGCTGAGGGGTCTGAGAAAAGGTAGGAGGCAAGGACAATAATCAAGTGTGGGAATCTGTGATTTAGGTGGATAGGATGTTGTCATTGGCAATAAGAAGGAGGAACAGATTTATGGGGAGGATATGGAGGTGATAATAAATAGGGGTTGAGACATGCTGAATTCTAGGAGCTTGTGACTTTCACAGAGGAAGATGTGAACAGTAGGTAGACATGAAGATCTAAAACTCACAAGAGAGCTGTTAGAGTTACGTGGAGGAAGCTGTTATAACTCGGGCTCTTTGCCCATATGTGAGTGGTTAGAATCACCTCATCGATAAAGGCAAATGTAGAATGTTTGTCTGTTTTCCATGTATCATCGTTCTCACAAAGAAAAGACCCTAGATTGTCCCCGTTACTGAGAAAAGAAGGTGATAGGACCTGGAATCATTATTTCCAGGAAGAAAAGATGTGCGATGGTCTTGCTATCTCTCTTGGAATGCAGTGCACTTCCATTATTCCCTTGGCCCTCTCTATGGCTATGCCAGGTCCCTCCTCATTCAAGCTACCACGTTTGGCAAAATGCCTGCCATCCGACCGGGGAACTTACAACATAGGGCTCTGACCTATTCCCCAAGAGCTTCCTACCGTATGCAAAAACCACAGGGAATGGTAAGCAGTGTGTTTTAGGTCCACCAAATGACCAAAAAAGAAATATACTTTGGTTTAGGTTAGACACAAGGGAACCTTACACGAGGATCTTGGCTAAGTATGGAAATGGTTTACCTCAAGTGTCAGGGAATCTCCTCCCTCAAATGCTCCAAGAAAAGTACAAACATTTGTTTTACTGGAAAAAATTTTAAGATAGCTTAGTGAAAGCATCAACATTGTTTGGTGGTTCTTTCACTGCCTCTGGGATGAAATAAAATCTTGGCCTGGCTCACACAGCCTGTCATCATCTCTTCCCTGCTTGATTCTCACCACCTACCTCCCTTCAGCTCAAACATGTTGAGTTTTCACTCTCTCCAAAGCTCCACACTCTCTCCCCTTGGGGCTTCTCTCTATCTGGAACCCTCTTCCTCCTGCCCTTATCCCTCTGTTGCCTCTGACTCGTCCTTCAAGCCTCACCTGAGATGCTTCTTCCTTCAGGAAACCTTCACTGATCTTCTGAATTGTAACTGTCCCTCCCATGTGCTCCTATTTATTAATTAAATCATTCAGTACATATTTTTAAGAGCCTATCAGAGGTCAGACCATGCGCTAAATTACAACAAAATACGTCTGCCCCAGTAGAACCTACTGGGGGAAAGGGAGAATAAATGAGTCACCCAATGGTATTAATTAATGTGAAAAGTGAACTCCTATACCAAAATACCCAGCAATAAAGTAGTGTGAAGAACAAAGACATGCATTCTCTTTCAACAGTCAGAGATGAGTGTTCCAGGTCAGTGAGATGCTCAGCTTCAAGCAGTTGTGCTTGACCATGAATGGCTCTGCCATCATCATTGCATGGCTTCCAAAGTCAAAGTCCCTCTAGTCCACTGCTCTCTAATAGAATATTCGATGATGATAGAAAGTTTCTATTAGTATCTGTGTTGTCCAATATAGTAACCCCTAGCCACATGTGGCTACTGAATACTTAACATTGTGGCTAGTGCCACTAAGGAACAGAATTTTAAATTTTAATTAATTAAAATCTGAATTTAGGGGTGCCTGGGTGGCTCAGTGGTTAAGCTTCTGCCTTCGGCTCAGGTCATGGTCTCAGGGTCCTGGGATCGAGCTCTGCATCGGGCTCTCTGCTCAGCGGGGAACCTGCTTCTCCCTCTCTCTCTGCCTGCCTCTCTGCCTACTTGTGATCTCTCTCTCTGTCAAATAAGTAAATAAAATCTTTTAAAAAAATAAAATAAAATCTGAATTTAAATCATGATGTGCAGCTAATTAGTGGCTACCATATTGGACAGTGTGGCCTCGTTGCCGCTCCAGCCAGGGGGTTGGGAGAAAAAGGGGAATTCTGGGACCTGGTGTCTCCTCTTAAGCAGGCGAGGCCAGATTTATACCCAGAGCTTCTCTGCTCACATTCTATTGGGCCTACCGTGTTTCATTGCATCTAAGTTGACATCAGTTGTAAGATGGATCATGGTCTTATGTGTCTCTAAGGAAGAAAAAAAATGCTGCCAATTAAGCTGTTATAATGCATTTTAAAAATCACATCCACTTGTAATTTTATACATATTGAAAGGGCCTTTCAGATGTATTAAATACGCACACAGAGTAATACACAAGTGAAATAAGTTCCTAAAAACTTCTTTGCACTGAGTCTAACTCTCCGGAAATATTTTTCAACTCAGACTTGCTGATGCAAGTGCTTTTCCACAGGTGATTTTTTCTCCATGCCCCCCAAACATCAGTGATACGGCCTTTCTTCCCAGTGTGCTCTACTCTTGTATCCAGGATTTCCTTCCAAGAAACTGACACCCAGTTGGCAACTTTTGATTCTGGTGTTTTACTGTTTGATCAAATGGAGGGTACTGTTTTTCCCTTGGTTGAAACAAATGTTGCTAGAAATTGGCCAGTTTGGGACAAATGGATATTCATTGTCTTAACAATGATCTAGCTCAAAGTGTTAATTGGTCCCGTCAGCCTCTCACTGCTTTGAAATTTCTTTTGTCTGTTCTGAAGGATTTGGCAATTTCTCCGGCTTTCAATCGCATTACTCGACAGGAGATAGGCCGTCCTTTTGTTTGTATCTGGGAAGCACAATGTAACATAGCTTCATCTACTTGTAGATGTCTTCCTGCCTTGGGTCTTGTAAACACTTGGCTGTTGCTTTGAAAAAAAGAATTACGAAATTGCTACCATTCCTCCAATAATGAATATTTGCTTTGCTAGTATCAAATGTATGCCCCACCGCTCTGTTTACCCGCCTTTCTGTGTACACGATACCTTTTCATCTCAATGAGAAATCATAGTATAATCTTTCTGAAGACATTTTAAGCAGCAGTTCAATTTAGCATGTGTAATACTGACAACGCACGGATCTCAGCTGGCGCGGTGATGATGTGAATAGCTATGACCAGCATTGCATGGACCGGGGCAATGACAACCATTTCACGATTGCCATCCAGCCTGCAGCAACGGTGACATGCCATTGATGGCAGGGGAGGGGGGCACCCAGGAGTCAGTGCTGAGACAAACCAAAGCCCAAGTCAAGCCAGTGGCGGGTGAGCTAAGAGGATTCTGGCCTGTGGGGAAATAGAAGAAAAACCCACATAGGGGCAGAGAGGTGAAAATGAGAGCCTGTGAAAGCCTAGAGAAGGAGGGAGAGAGGGAGGGAAGACGAGAAGGAGAGTTCTTTCCTGAAGACTCCTCGGCTTCAGGTCGGTGATACACACATCCGTGTGTGTGTGCACACATACACATGCCCCCACACCTAAACATGCGTGCACACACGTTTCTGTTTTCCTTCTTGCCCGAGCTAGCACAAGTGGATTTCTGTACTTGGAAACAAAGACTAGAACACTAGGCTTTTAAGATCTGTTTCAGTTCAAGGGGTGACCTTCAGAAAAAGTCCAAAGCAGCTGATCTGACCACAAAGGGAACTGCATCGGTTGGGTCAGTTTGAGGGATTCTGACTAAAGAAGAAACATGAATTTCATGCAGCTTAATAGGAGCTGACGCCAAAGCACATTCCTTCTATAGGATTTCACCCGTGACTAATAAGCCTTTTAATCATGGCAAGAAGACACGGAGATTTTGCAAACATGCTTTTGCAGTACCCACATTTAGTGTTCCTGACCCTGTTTTCTTGCCAGACTGTGAGAAGCACCTGCTCCTTTTCAAGCAGTTGTCAGATCAATATTTAATCAATTGCCTTTTGATATTTGGTAGCGCTGAATAAATGGGATGCCGATATTTCTGCTCAGAGCTGCTCCTCTGGTGTCCCTCATTCTGTGTCTGTGAAAGCCTTCAGGAACCTCTGAACACTAAGTGGCACGTCCTCCGAGTTGTCTGATACGCCCCCCCATTGCTGCAGAGGGGCTCTGTGGCCCGAGGAGACGTGGGATGCTGGTGCCAGGGCCACTCTTATTAAAACGACGTCCAAACTGAGTCATGAAAGCGGGGGAGCAGAGCTACATTCGGGACACTGGGGGGCTTTGCCAGGTGAGGGCTATTTAATAGACCAGCCACATTAAAGAAAAGCAATGATGTAGTGAAAGGAGCCTAATGAGCAGAAGTGAGGCTACCATACCTAGAGAGAAAAAATAATGAGCTGCGAAATATCCCCCAAGGCGAGATTGCCAGTCTTCTGCAAGGAGGTCTCAGCCTATAGGTAAAAAAGGCTCATGTGGCCCCTTTTCCTTGCATGGTAAACAGAAGTTCTGTGGGCAATTAGGGGCTGAGCTGAATGTGAGATTTGAAGACCGGGAATTATGTCACCAACTCTTTGGAGATTTCCACACCCAAGACCCCAGCTTTAATTCCCAAAGGAAACTGGGAACATACGTGACCTGTGAATAGAAATTAGGAACATCACATCATCAAAAACAACCCTCTCAGTGTCTGTGCAGCCAACGGACATCCGGATGTTCGTTCGAGAAATCTCAGGGACTGGCACTACAGAATCTTTCTAAAGCTGTCCTCGGGGGCCATGCCATGGCACTGCCTTGAGGGCAAAGCCACTTTCTAATGAGACCCTCTCTGTCTTTCAGTAATGACCCCTCCTAGAGTGGGATCTGAGCTGGGCATGCCGTAGCCATACAAGATTCTGCTTTACAGTCTGTGTGGGAATGCCAGGCCAGAGTTCGGGACACGTGGGCGGGGGAAAAAACTTATTAAACCCAAAGCATTATTACATCCCTAATGTGAAGGAAATCAAAGGAACAGAAGACCTGATCACTGCCCTTAAGAAACATACAAACGCCTGCCATATAGACAATGGGTCATTTACAGAGAAACTTTTCAAGTTCACAGTGGGAAAGAGGTTGAAGCCTGTGCTTTCCAGATGAACGAGGAGACAGGATGATGAAAGATACATCATGAAAGTGGAAAAAAGATACAGCTTTATGATAACAAATCCTTACTACTTATAAATGCTTTCTTCAGCATTTTCTAAATAGGTGTTCACAGCAACCCCATGAGACAGGCAGGGTGAGGATTGATCGGCCATCTTACATGTGGGAAACTAAAGCTTCCTAGAGATTGAGTCAGGAATTTCTAATCTTTGAGCTACAGGGGTGCAAGGACGAGTAGAGTTCCCATGCATGATGCGCTGTCAAGGTCATAGCCAAGTTTAGAAGAAACTCATGTTTCTAGGGTAAATAAATAGTACTATAAACATTTTTGGCAAGGGAGGGAGCGAGGCAGAAATAGGCATTGCATTCACAAAAATTTTGCAAATACATGAATAATGAAAGCAATGTTTAAAAATACCAGATTTTAGCAAGAAAAACTCTAGAGAGATGGCCAATCAGGGCTCATGTAAGTACTACATTATTTTGACTCCCCCAAGCAAGCCATGGAGCCATTCATGGATCAGTGACTATAGTGTATGTACCATTAAAGTTGTTATTTGACAAATTACCCCCAAACTTAGTAGTTTGATACAACAGCAATTATCTTTCACTGTTTGCAATCAGATAGTGGTGGGGGCTGGTGCAGCTGAGGTCTCTCTCTCTCTCTCTCTCTCTCTCTGTAATCTTGGGACTTCCCCATGTGGTCTCACCCCATGGGCTAGTTTGAGGTTCCTTACGGTGTGGCAGCTCAGGGTTCCGGCTTGAGTGTTCCAGCAAGCAAGGCAGAAGACCTAGCCTGATCTATGGTCATGAGTGAGTCACAGGTCCTGCCTAGTTTCAAGGGGGAGAGGACAGACACCTCCCTCCTCTATGGGAGGAGTGTCCAGGTCACATTGTTCCTGAACATGTGAGAGGGAGTGACCACTCCAGCAAATAAAATCTGGCAGAGCATAGCTTGAACTAAGGATTATGATGAATCTTATTTTGTGCCTTTGAGGTCTGCACAAGGAAAAAAAAATGTGCTCAATCAAATTTTCCTGAAGGGAACTTATTTTTGAAAAAATGAATCTTGAATTTTTCCAGACTCCCCTTCCATAGATAAATGTAATAAAGCAGTAAGCATGCAACTTGAAAAGGAAAATATAAATAATTCTTATTTTATTGTTGAATATCACAAAAGGTAAAATTTATAGAGACAACATCTTATTATAAACATGAAGAGCATTTATAATTTCTCTTGTGTTCTCACTCTGTCTGCCTTTTATTTGGAAGGTAACTGTTGTATCGTAGATAAAAATGTTCCTAAGACCCTTTTCAATCATGTGCAATATAGAAACCCAAGCACTTCTTTTTCTTCTCTTGTCTCCCCTTGCAGTTTTGTTATTAAAAATTTATCGTGGGGGGTGAAATTTCAAAAGAAATCGAAGCAACTGTCGAATCACAACTCACGGGTACCACAACTTCTATAATCATTACAACTAACTCCTACTGATGGAGTGGTAACTGTCTGGTTTGGTGGAGACATGGCTTAAGAGTTTCACAAAATTTCCACCTCAAGACCCATATTGGCCAAGGACAAAGAACATATAACTCTGAGTTCTTGGGGTCCATAGCCCCAAGCAGCCCCACGTCTATGGGCACTCTTGGAAATTCATGCACATTTCACTTTCTCTCTTTTGGAAGGCATTGGTGTTTTTTTTTAAGATTTTATTTATTTATTTGACAGAGATCACAAGTAGGCAGAGAGGCAGGCAGAGAGAGAGAGGGGGAAGCAGGCTCCCTGCCGAGCAGAGAACCCGATGCGGGGCTCGATCCCAGGACCCTGGGATCATGACCCAAGCCGAAGGCAGAGGCTTAACCCACTGAGCCACCCAGGCACCCTGGCATTGGTGTTTTTAATCTTCATATATAAACAATGTTTTAGATACTACCAGTTAATGTCAGATGGCGGTATCTGTCACATGGCTTCAAGCTCCTCTGCGTACCCCCTTATCAGTTCAACGGGCAATGGAATGCCTAGTCCCCATGCTATGCTGATTATAATTTCCCCAACACTTTCTCTCTCCTTTGAGGAAACACATAATAATGCAGGTAAATCAGAATGATGGAATTATTGGCATTACTTTGGATTCACTCTAATTTATGTACTTCAAGTTGCTTTCAAGTCTCAGGACTTGGCTATTATTGGAAGCTAATTACTTGAGGCACACCTCCCGGTGATAATAATACCCTCCAATGCTGGAGATACTTCTGCTGAGAATTTCTGGGATTAGTGACTAACCCAAGGTCATGTGGTTAATTAATAACAATGCTGACATTCAGACCCTATCTTTGGAGTCCTTATCTTGTGTATTCTATGCTACACTTCAGAGTCATAAAGACTACTAACAGCAATTCACATTCCTAGAGAAGCCTGGGGACACAAGGTTGGTGTAACAACGTTTTGCAGAGAGAGTCAACTTAGTAACTTAGGCTCTGTTATTTATACATTCAATTACTTATTTATTCTGAGAGGATTAGAGACAAAACATATGGTCTGGTTTTTTTTTTAATTTTTTTTTTAATTTCTTTTCAGTGTTCCAGAATTCATTGTTTATGCACCACACCCAGTGCTCCATGCAATATGTGCCCTCCACAATATCCACCACCAGGCTCACCCAACCCCCACTCCCCTCCCCTCCAAAACCCTCATTTTGTTTCTCAGAGTCCACAGTCTCTCATGGTTCATCTCCTGCTCCAATTTCCCCCAACTCACTTTGCCTCTTCAACTCCCAGTGTCCTCCGTGTTATTCATTATGCTCCACAAGTAAGTGAAACCATATGATAATTGACTCTCTCTGCTTGACTTATTTCACTCAGCATAATCTCTTCCAGTCCTGTCCATGTTGATACAAAAGTTGGGTGTTCATCCTTTCTGATGGAGGCATAATACTCCATTATATATATGGACCATATCTTCTTTTTTTTTTAAAGATTTTATTTATTTATTTGACAGACAGAGATCACAAGTAGGCAGAGAGGCAGGCAGAGAGACAGGGGGAAGAAGGCTCCCCGCTGAGGAGAGAGCCCAATGTAGGGCTCGATCCCAGGACCCTGGGATCATGACCTGAGCTGAAGGCAGAGGCTTTAACCCACTGAGCCACCCAGGCGCCCCTGGACCACATCTTCTTTATCCATTTGTCTGTTGAAGGGCATCTTGGTTCTTTCCACAGTTTGGCGACCGTGGCCATTGCTGCTATAAACATTGGGGTACAGATGGCCCTTCTTTTCACCACATCTGTATCCTTGGGGTAAATACCCAGTAGTGAAATTGTAGGGTCTAGGGTAGCTCTATTTTTAATTTCTTAAGGAATCTCCACACTGTTCTCCAAAGTGGCTGCACCAACTTGCATTCCCACCAACAGTGTAAGAGGGTTCCCCTTTCTCCACATCCTCTCCAACACACGTTGTTTCCTGTCTTGCTGATTTTGGCCATTCTAACTGGTGTGAGGTGGTATCTCAATGTGGTTTTGATTTGAATCTCCCTGATGGCTAATGATGATGAACATTTTTTCATGTGTCTGATAGCCATTTGCATGTCTTCTTTGGAGAAGTGTCTGCTCATGTCTTCTACCCATTTTTTGACATGATTCTCTGTTTTGTGTGTGTTGAGTTTGAGGAGTTCTTTATAAATCCTGGATATCAGCCCTTTGTCTGTAGTGTCATTTGCAAATATCTTCTCCCATTCCCTGGGTTGCCTCTCTGTTTTGTTGACTGTTTCCTTTGTTGTGCAGAAGGAAACAAAAGCAAAAATGTGGTCTGTTTTTAAGCCAAGCCAGATGTCCCTAACTTTGTTGTCTCCCCCCGCCCACCCGTTTCAGAGCAGCGTTGCTCAGTGCCGCCCCCCACCTCCAGCCTATGTCCAAGGGGCTACGTAGGTGCCAGGGATGCTGGGACTCCACTGAGCCTTGAGATGATAAGCAGAAACGCCACATCATAGGTCTTGCAAAGTAATGAGTGCGCTGACCAGGTAGGGTGAGCGTCCCACAGAGGGCTCTAGAGCTGAGTGGTGTTGTTTCAGCAGTCTGGGGCAGGGGGTCGGGGGCACTCACATCCACAGGGTGGCAGGGTCTTACCACTGTTCACCATCATGTTTTATCCAGAAACCACCCTTTGCCTCAAAGTTGTAAGTACGGTTGTTGAACAGTCCTCGCTTCTTTCCTTATGGGGATTTCCCTCCCAGGGGCTCTGTTTCTTCCACGAGACCATGTTTCTATCAGTGACCTTCTAGAGAAGTATCAGATATATCCATGGGTCTGTACCCCAAGGTTCTTTTTTACCCAGAAAACACTTTTAGCTCCTGTTAAAACAGTGGACATATATGTAGTATGTGTGTGTGTGTGTGTGTGTGTGTGTGTGTGTGTGTGTAGTCGTGGAGTAGTGGGGAGGGAGGAAGTCACCAGACTTCATTCACTATAAGGATCCAAGTCTGAGCTTTGTGTACTCTAATAGAGCTTGTTGCACTGGCTATAGGAAGATCACTGGTGAAGGGTCTGAGAGAGAGATTGAGAGAGAGAGAGAGAGAGAGAAATTGAGAGAGAGAGAGAGGCTGGCACTAGCACAGAATTGCTAAAGTAGCTCATTGCATGTACCTGAATCCATCACAAAATACTGAACAAAAAAAATGTGGAATGTAGGCCATTAGGATATCACAGTTGCTGTTCCCTTCCTCCTCCTCCCTCCCTCCCTATTTCCCTTCTCTTCTTTCTCTTCTTTCTTTCTTTTTAGGTTTGAGATGGCTAATGCCTCCCCCTTCCCGTGCATCAGTCCCTTGTGTTTTCCAGAGGCTTAGACGAGACGGTCTCAGACTTTGCAGTACTAACACGCCATGCTTCCATGAACTTGTGAATTATGCAAAGTGATCAGAATTGTGAGATGCCTGCACAATCACACCCCCCTCCCCCGGTCTCCTGTGAACTTCCCCAGAGGGGAGCTGGCAAATTGTTAAACGGACTCATGCGGAAAGTGCAGAAAGTTCTGAGTATCTAATGGGGGACCCTGCAGCATCCTGGAACTTGGGACCATTGGTTGCCTGCCTCTCCATAAGTCTAAATAGATAAAACCAGAAAAAAATAGCTGGGCTTGGGCTATCTTTTTAAAAGTCTGAAGCAAAGAGAATGCAGGTAATCTGTAAGGAGGAGGCAAGAGCTCGGATTCCAGAAACGAATGTCCCTGGGGGCACCTGGGTGGCTCAGTGGGTTAAGCCTCTGCCTTCAGGTCAGGTCATCATCTCAGGGTCCTGGGATCGAGCCCCACATCGGGCTCTCTGATCAGCAGAGAGCCTGCTTCCCCCCGACCCTGCCTACTCGTCATCTCTCTCTCTCTGTCAAACAAATAAATAAAATTTAAAAAAAAAGGAAAGTCCCTGAAAGTATGAATAAAAGAGTGGTTGATTTGAACCTTCTGTGGCTAAAGCCTGAGTAAAATGCCTCTGTGGCATAGGTTTTATTGAAACTGTCAACAAGACCAGAGAAGAAGGCAGTGAATTGCTAACAAGAAGACCTGAATGAAGCCAGTGGCCACGCACCTTGCACCTGGATCCCAAGTCCCCATAAGGGAAGGGCCAGCAGGTGGAGGTGAAGGACCAAGGGTCCACTCTGGTGATGAGTGATTCAGTTCTGGGTTTACAGGCTTCAGAAACAGTCTCGGAGTACAAACCAGAGATCTCTTTCTTCAGGAAGTCCAGAGTTTTACATCAGGAAAGGGTCTTGCTCAAAAAAGGATCTCAATTCCGTAATGAGCACCCAAACCATCCAGGTCTGCCAGGCCCTACATTAAAAAAAAATGTATGTTATATTTGAGGCACCTGGGTGGCTCATTCGGTTAAGCATCTGCCTTCTGCTCAGGTCATGATCTCAGGGTCATGGGATCGAGTCCTGCATTGGGCTTTCTGGTAAGTGGGGAGTCTGCTGCTCTCTCTCCATCTGCCCCTGCTCCCCACTTGTGTGCTCTCTCTCGCTCTCTCTCATAAATAAATAAAAATCTTTTAAAAAATCAAAAAATTATATTTAAAAGCCCTCTGTCCATTCTTCTCCTTGATCTCTTCCCATTCATCCATCAATACCTCGCTCAATGTTCCACGCCCCTGAAATTTCCCAGGTCCAGAGACAGGAGGAAGAATTCAAGAGGTAGTCTTCCCCCCACTCCCAAGCACTGACATCTCACCATAACCCACCCCTCTGTTACAGGCCAGATCGTGTCATGTCCTAAGGATCGCTCCCATTTTTGTATCAGTTAGCATGTTTTGGTTACAAGTATCCAAAAACAAAACAAAATAAAAAACCAGCTTAAACCAAAAATGAGGATTTATTGGTTCGTGTCACTGAAAAACTCACCTTCCTTTGCAGCTGAATTCAGTTGCCTGACAAGTTTTCCAGGATCTGTCTGGGTGAGCTTCATTCTCAGATCTCCTGTGTTCTCTGGATTTATATGTTCCTCCCAAACTTCGAATTTAAATAACCTCAGAACTCCAGCCAAGATGAGACAGAAACTTCTCTTCCATGAAGCTACAGTAAAAATGTGAGACTTGAGTCTTTTTGATGCTGATTGGCCTGGCTTCGATCATGTGCCCATCTCTCACCAATCGCAGTGGTCTAGAGGAGGGAAGTCTCTGATTGGTTTAAAAGAGGTCACCTATCCTACCCTTAGCTGTAGTAGTGGAGGCTGGACTCTAAAAATAGCAAGTGCCTGTCCCTATACTGTGAGCTCCTCAGGGCATAGCACCGTGTTGCATACAGTAGGTGCTTAACAAACGCTGACTGCGTTCCTGAATTAGGAAGAGAATGAATACAGCCTGTTCCCACTTCCTTCTTTCCACTCCACACTCATCCATTGCCCACCATGGCCATGGCAAGCCGTCAGTCTTTCTGGGATTGGGCCTTAAACAGTTGGCGTCTTCCTCCACTTTTCTTCCTCCTAAGCTCTAGCCAACATAACTTTGATGGGTCATGATTGAATTGTTTTTGTTCAAGAAGCCACAGAAAGAAATTATTTCTTGCTAATATTCTTGAAGGATTTTCCACAATGTGATTAGATTATTGCTAATCTAATAAGACACCAGACTAATGGTGGTATTAATAATATTATGTGATTTTTGCAGCAATCGCATTGCTCACTGAATGAAACCTTTTGAACATTCTCTCTCTGGAAAGTTTTAGACCATGGAGATACAGATAGATTTAGCTGTGTTACTCTGTAGCCACCTTATAGAACATTCATAAAACCAAGCAAACAAATGACAACTTTATATTCCTATAAAGTAGTGGAATTAAGAGTGTTTTATTTCCTTCTTTATGCCCGTGTGTGTTCCCACTTTCTCCACAATGAGCAGCCTTTGATTCATACTTTGGATGCTTTTTTATTGAGGGGGGAGCTTTACAGAAGATTCCATTCTCATCTACTTAATGATCACTTTGGGGCAGATTCCTCAAGACTGAGGTGGACTGCACTCAGGGGCTCTTTGGTGAGACTCAGAAGCACCATCCCCAGGCCCAGGACCATCCTTAACATGTGTAAAAACTCAGAGCACACCTACTAATGGAGGCCTGCAGACCCTATGTCTATTTACAAAGTATAACGAAGCTTATACATTGTTAAGTGAAATACATCCATTCTCCTACCTTGACAAATATAACTTCATACCAATCTGGAAATTCAGCATTGCTTTTAGGATCTTTGGAGAGTTGTTCACTGGAATGTGGTGGTAGGGAAGAGGGGGGCCTCTGGCCCTCAGACCACTGTCCTTCTCTTCTCACCCCTGGTTCCAGCCCACATTGCGAAGGTCCCATGATGCTCCAAGTCCAAGCTCCATCACCTCACTTTGGAAATACCCATTCCTTGGCCACTTTGGAGGGTTAGGGGGACACATCAGTGGTCATCCATCCTCAGGGGGAAGGCCCTGTGTAAGCCTTAGGTATATTTCCTTGCCCCTCAGAACTCCGAACCCCATGAGGAAGGCCAGAGCGGGATCCTATAAAGCACAGGGCCCAGGGCAGGGCACCTCTTTTCTGGGCCAGGAGAGGGACTGTCAGTGACTGAGGGTGCTGGGTCACAAGTAAGATGGGGTGACCTCTGTCATTATGACTGTTGCTCCAGAGGTACCCCAATTCACCACACACACACCATAGTCTATGTCTTGCAAATGCTGTCTATAGCAAAAAGAAATCTGTCCTCACATGGAGCCATTGTTGAATGTGGATGCTGCTTGTCGGGAAGCCCCTTGGATGTGGGTGTTTTCTGGTTCTGGGCCCCTACCTCCCTAAGGCCCCACTAAGGGGCCAGCCTTTAGAGTTATTTTAACAGATGTTGTCACTCCCCTGCCCAGATTCCTTCAGTGCTTCCCATTATAGTCCTTGCCAACAATGTCATTTTTTGCGCAACCGAAACTCGCCACCTGATAGAATTTCCACACGGGAGCATGGGCAGGCCAGAAGGGCCAAGGGGTTAATGCCTTTGGGAGCACTGCTCAGCCACTGATGGGGGATCTGCAGGGTGAACACACCAGCTGCCTCATTCCTCTAGTAGAATCATTCTGAGGCGTTAGCCCTACAGTCTCTCCCAGAGGTGCCTGACAAGATGGAGTCCCAGTGGTCTGCAATGTCAGCCTGATCATTCATGCACCCTTTGTTAGCATCCTTCCATCCCCTGGCACACTTCTCCATTCTGTTTCCTGGGATATTTTCCTGGTATATTTCCTGAGTGAACTCCTTGTACCCACATCTTTTTCTTGGGGTCTCCTGCTGGGGCAGCTGACCTAAGACAGTTGTCTGTTTCCGGTTACATCGATTTTGATTGCTTATGGCATATCCGGTGCTGTTCTCTGCGTGTGACCATTATCATCTCAGTTTAACAGATGAGGAAACCAAGGCTCAGTGAAACCAGATCATCTCCCTGAGCATCCCCAACTATAAAGCAGCAGAGACAGGATTTGAATCACGTGCTCAGACTCCAGAACCCAAATGGTCAATTATTGAGCTGTAATTGTATGATATGTGGTGCTGATGGCCACACTTCTCTTGGGCGTAGATTCCAAAAGGAGAGTGGGACAGGGTTTTTGAGATTCCAACTTACTTTCTTCTTGGTCTGACCCTCCACTATCCTCCCTGTCTATTGGCCATAGCAGTAGTAGCTACTTTCCAGAGTCGTTAGGGCAATTAAATGGCATGGTAACTTCACAGCGCTTCATACCCGTGCCAGGCCCATGGGCCATGCTCTGTGCGTGTGCGAGTTGGCCTCCCCGTGACCCCATCCTCCTCTTCATCATGCCCATTGGCTGGGCTGCCAGGAAGATGGGTAACAGTGGAGGAGAACGCAGCCTCAAAAACCTGTTGTTTCCAGCAAGTATCTGGCTAATTTATTTCAAAAGGTTTTGCTTCTATGAAGTTTAATAGAGTTGATGAGTATTAAAGGAATCATTTCATCTTCATTTGAATGTGAGCAGTAAATGTGTTTTGGAGATTATATTCATTCCCCAGTGACTCCAAATACTTTCCCATTCCAAAGCTGATTTTCATCCATCAGAGCAAAGGGTTTTCAGCTCTACGGAGCTGTCTGAATGAAAAGCGGGAGTTCCGCACGGAGGGTGCTGCTTGCCTCATCTGGAGTGAGGTGGCAGAGCTTCCTTCTGGGCACAGGGGTACCCCTGCGGGTGTGCAGACATGTGACTCCCTCCTGGCCCCTCTCCTCCTGTCCTCAGCTGTTCCCGAATCTGTGCGAGGCTTTGTGTCTCTGTAAAGCAGCCTTCAGAAGCCCGGGACTCCGAGACAGGTCTAGCTCCCCTTCTCAGCCTGCTGGTTCTCGCACCTTACTGCACCTAATGGGGGGTCAGCCCCATTTGCAAAAGGTGAAGCTGCTAAGATCTGTCTGGGGAGGCATTTCACCAAATGAATTTTAATAGCTTGGAATCAGGTTAAACTCATGAAGAAGGAAGGAAAAGAAGGTTTCCTTGGTATCGAATGTGTAATCGCTCCATTTTTACAACCTGTAAGCACTTGGGATGTGCACGTTGCTTCAAGGGCAGGAAGAATTTGTGCTTCCGGCCAAGGGCAGTTTGGTCTTTAGCAGCCCTGGAGGGAGGCCTTGGAGCTTAGGGTTTCCCCTGTGGGTGAGCAAAACATTCTCAAATCAGAGCAGAACATTGATGGGCTGGTTATGCAATTAGCTGTGCCATGAGTCCAACGGGGGGGAATGTGTGAAGGGTGTGTTGATCAGGAGGGAAGGTGGCCGAAGGTTTCCAAGGGGGCAGGAGGAGGGGCCTCATGCCTTCTTGCACCGTGTCTCTCACCCCCACAGGACCCTTTCAAGGGTGGCCCAGGCACATGGGGCCATATTTTCTCAAATGGGAACCTTGGCAAAATTCCAACCCCAGTTGGGATCGGAACCCCAAACCTTTCTCAGACACCTGTGGATCAGGAGCGAGGCCTACATTCAAGGTCAGTTCTACCACTCCTGTCTTCTCGACCAAGTCACTTACTTGGTTGGACGCCCGGTTCCATCAGTACAATGGGAACACTCATGCTGATTTACATAAACTGTAAGATCATCCTGAGGCGCAAAAGCACGTGGAAGTGATCAAAAGGCAACTAAATGCTATTCAAATAATTATTTGTCGCTTGCTGGTGATGGTGGTAAGGATGACCCCCATGCTGGGCATCATCATAGCACCAGGGACAGCCAGTAGGTGACCGCTTCAAGCAGGGGCACTCGAGAGCACGAAGGTCGCCAAGGAAAAAGCTGCAGGACAAGGTCTTGGCGAGGCTGCCGCTAATCAAGTAGAGAGAAGAAGCCAGACACCAGAGAATCGAAGGCAGTGTGGGGCAGGAAGAAAGGCAGACACGTTCAAGTACTCAGGTAGGGAATTCTGACCAAGAAGCCAGAAATAAGGCCGTAGCTGATGGTCAGTGGGGGCAGAGGCCAGCAGAGCAGCAAAGGAAGGGGCAGGGGGAGAAGCCAGGTGGGACCCAGGCCCTGAGCAGCAAGGAGAGCTGAGCGTGTTTGTGGGCTGTCAGTTTCGGGTCACATATGTGAACAGCGAGCAAGCAGCTTTATGCCCGAACCACCCGGGCCCGCTCTGGGACGAGCCCCCAGCTGCACGAGTACACGGAGGTGGAGTCTTACAATATTTATGGGCTTGAGATGCATGCCCTCTGGAGCTGCAGGAGGCAAAAGCACATTCTGGATGCATAAAGGCTGAGCCCCCCTGCGTGAAACACCATGGGAGGCCCTGGTTACGATGGTCACTGCTGGGGCTGGGTGGCTGCACGGGCAGATGAGGTATCCAGAGCCTCAGGCCCACAGATTTTTGGAGCAGGCCCTGTCTGGGGTGACTCTTCTTGTCGCTTTTTCGGCAGAAATAGCAGAGAGACCGAGCCTCGAGGGGAGAGGTGGTATTTAACATGACCCTTTGAATGGGCTCCTGTGGGAGTAGGAGTGTAGCTGTCTGTTGGCTCTTTCTCTCCCCGGTTCGAAGTTGAACTCCTAAGGGGGACAGAAGTAGGTTAGCCTTGTTTCCAAAGGTGCTAGAAGTAAATCCAGTCCTTCCTCGGTGTCTGTGATACAAAAGGCAGCTTGTTCTCAGCGGCCGGGGTGGCTGCGGTGCCTTAGGCCCAGGCCTCCGTCTGCAGCCTCTTGGCAAAGGGTTTACAAAGGAGGGACTGTCCTGAGGCAGAAAAGGCCATAGGCTGCTGAAAGTGAAGGGGGAAAGAACAGGACCTTCTGTCTCTTCGGGCTGGGTGGAAGCATCTGGGGCTTCTCAGGTGTGAGTTCAATCTGTCTGTGACCGTGATAAGGTGTCCCTTTTCTGGACCCATGGTCTGTCGCCATACCACAGTGCCCCTTCGTCACCAGCTGAGTAGCCAGGGCCGTGTGAGGTCGTGAGGGGTAACAGCCGGAGAGCAGCAATCAGGCCCTTTGTCCTTTGAGGCAACTTCAGCTTCTGGTGGGCACACGGGAGGGAAATGACAGCAGAGCACTGGGGTGACCGGTTCACCATGATTGAGGTTCCCCCTCCCCTCAGAAGTGGTCCAAACACCCCAGGCGATGCTTCTCGGAAAGGAGGGAGGCAAGGGACAGTCCTAGCAAGGGCGAGGATGGCCTGTTTCCATCCACTTGAGCTATTTGGAGCTCTCAGCAGCGGGCCCCAAAGAAACAGATGACTCCTAGAAGGTTCGACACTGAAAATATTGTCTGGCAACCACATAATTGAACAATGGTGATCTCAGGGAGTCCTTAGGGGATCCTTGGGCTCAATGTCTGTGTCTGACCAGCTTGGAGGGTGGGGGGCCCCGTTCTCAGCTTCTGGAATCCAGACCATCTTTCCACTGCTCCCTTACATCTGCTCTACTTCGTAGGGTGCTTGTGAGGATACGCGTAGAGAACCAAACAGCAGTTGTGAGTTCAGTGTGTAATAACCTTATTGGTAGAACTCATCCAATGACTGTCCCTTTGCGAGAAACCCTTGACCATGTTCTGCTGCTCAATCTGAAGCATCGTTCTAGGGAACAGATGAAACACGGCCCCCATCCTCAAGGACCTTAGAGTTGAGGGGAAGAGATGCAAGTAAGAAGAAAGCCAGCCACAGAGTCAGTAAGCGGGCGCCAGAGAGGCATTGGAAGGGAAATCACCTGAGACTCCATGGAGTGAGAAGTCTTCCAGAAGAGAGGTTGCTTCAGTTAGCTCTGATGGGCAGGCAGAGGTGGCCCAAGCAGAGAGAAGGGGCAAAGGGGCGCTCCCTTTGGACCAGAAAGCATTGTGTGAAGGCCCAAAGGTGCACAGAAGCAGGGCACAGGTGAGGCACTGCCTGCAGGTTAGTGGGACATAGGACAGACCTGGATTGTGGCGGAAGAGGCTGCTGGAGAGGCCGGCAGGCCACCACCAGACCAGGATGTCTACTGGGGATTAGCCAAAGACATTGAAGGTTCCCCCAGAGTTGCTGCTAAAAAACTTTTCAACAGGGAATGCTTTAGCCATGCTTGTATGTTAGAAAAGCTGCTCCAGCCCCAACCACAGGCTGATTTGGGAGAGACCTAGGTGGAGAGAGACGAGTGATCCAGGGGGCAAGGATAGGGGTCCGAACCAAGTCACTTGTCATGGGAATCCGGGTGCTAAGGCTCAACCTGAGGAGAGAGACATTTAAGTAGACTCTTCACAATATATTCATCTAGATGGATGGGGGACAACAAAGAACAAACCAGAAGATGGAGTCCTACTGCACCCTTCCTCCTCTCTCACCTCCCACATCTAATTGGATCATGTCATTTCTTTCTGGTTAAATGCTTTCCATGATTTTCCTTAGCTTTCAGGAAAATGTTCCAACCTTTAGATTAATCAAATAAAGCTTTTTCTAATAGGGTCC